>CP139509.1:63735178-63923979 GCA_021014915.2 Artemisia tridentata subsp. tridentata | reverse complement strand
AAAAATACACATAATGGTCGGACTTCCTCAAACAATGTTGGTGTTGAGACAATTTGTGATTCACCATCTATGAAAACATTACCAGATGATAATCTGAGTGTGAATCCCGTGGATGTATGCAAGCTGGAACCACGAATGAATTGGAAATTTCTTGATGAAATATCTGATCATATTAGTGGGAAGAAGGGAGAGTTGCTGAGCTTATTTTCTGTTGAATCTACGATAAAGGTAAGTGCATCATGGTCTATTAAGTTTTAACGGCATTGGTCTAAATTCTGACGTCTTCTGATTTCATGTTTTATTTCAGAAAGAATTGGATCAAAATATACACGCACTAGCTACTGCTCTTGAGGATGGAAAATCTTGTGCTGGAGAAGATGCAACACTTTTACAAATTGCATTATGTGAACTGCGTTCGCTTTCAAACCCATTTGCTGCAAGGTTAGATTTGCTATTTTTGTTTGAATGTTTTAGAACCTTTGTAAAGAAGTTTTTGGTGTCTGGATGTTTTACAGTCGACAAGAAGCAGAGATTCCAGATATCATGAAGAGGATGGAAGTGGCTATTGATTGGCTGCAAAGTAATAGGCCAAAGATAGATGATTTCTTAAAACGGTATGCTACGAGTCAGGAGTCGAAGGCTGGGCAAATGGTAGTGCCAGAGAGCAGCACCACCACTCAAGTTGAAGAAACAGGTGACAAGAAGAATCAAGATCAGGAAACAGGAGACACATTACAGGTGGAACCGATGTTAGAAAAACAAACCAGTGAGGGTAACACTCAGGAAGCGAAAAACAAGAAAGGCAAAGATGACAGCACCAAAGGTGACAATAACAAAGGTAACAACAAAGGGAAAAACAGCAAAGGAAAGAAGGGTAAAAAGGGCAAAGGTAAAAAGAAATGACATGATCAGATGAACTGTGATCTCATAACTGCAAGATCTTGATACGTAAAGATCATTTTCTTATGAGTTCACGGATCTTAGTAGAATGTTTTGTCTAGTATCTAGAGTCGTTCTTGAGACCTCTGTTACTACGATCGTTAAAGTTTTAATCGATTTTGGCTTTTTGTATATTTTTATGCTTGAATTGGCAACCTTGGTGAATTGCCGATATGACCATACTATATAGCATGTAGGCCGGTTCGTGTTGTTGATTATCAACGTTTTGCATTAATATGATCATACTATTTGACATCCGAATTCCCAATCTCAAAAAAAGATGTTCTTAAATCATGATACCATGGTTTGCTAACAATGTAAACAGATTGCACAAGCATGTATGAACGTGGTGCAAACCTAAAGTCCCAATAATCAGCTTTGCAGTGTTCAGCTATTTTAATGAAAGTTTGAGGGGTAATATAATAAGTATTTTAGAAACAGAGAAGCGGATAAGTTTTAAGGGGTAATATAATCAGATTTGTTTCGTTCGATCAAAACAAAACAAGAAATAGAGTGTGATGTGATTCGTAACAATGAGGGTGTTTGCTAATCGTATAGATATACGAATACAAAGGGACGATTTGAGATTTCATTTGGTGGTGGCTGCTAGAAAAAGTTACGTTTGTGTGTGTGTGTGTCTAAGAGTGATTATTAAGGGCAAAGTTAGTTATAGTAGCGTTTTTATTCTTAGGGAGTTGGGCTGTTAGATTTCTGTGAAAGAAACATATTAAATTATTTAATTTTGATTTCTGTTCAATCAATGAATGAAATAAAACACACCTCTATGTTGAGAAGCAAAGTGTGACTTTTAAAGGAATGATATTTTGTATCGAATGTTATATTCCTTTCGTGTAACCAAACATATTATGTTTCATACTTTTTAGTTACATTTTGAATAAAAGAAATATATTATACCATTTAAGTCAGTTAATTTTGCTTTCAGTTTAATAAAGGAATGGAATAAAACACACCTCATGTTGAGAAGCAAAGTGTGACTTTTAAAGGAATGATGTTTTGTATCGAATGCTATATTCCTTTTGTGTAATCAGCATATTATGTCTCATTCCTCTGACGTAATCCTATGTTTACTTAATTATGATGCTTCAAATAGTATTTTTTTTAAAAATACATATATCAATATCAGTGGTATAATTAAAAGCTGTCATTTCTCACTCAAAATATGTGAAAATCACATTTTCACCTCTTTTACATATCCATTTTCCCAACCTTTTACACCATCACAGAAAATAGTTGACAATCATCGAAAACCGTCATACATCTGTACCAATCTCAAGAAAATCAAAAACCGTTTTAAACTATCTGGTACTATGTTATATTTCTTAAGTCTAAAAATGATCATTTAAAGGTGACCAAATTATTTTGTGCTTCAAACATAAAAATTTGCTCGCTAGAAAATTTAATTACACGAGTGACGGGTACAATAATATACAATGTCCAATGCATGTCCTATCATATATATAGACCATAGACCTGCTTTATGAATGTAGAAAATAATATATTTCATTATTTCTTTTCCTTTCCTAATGGCCTTTCAAAATATATATATGTTGATCATAGGATTGAACCATAAATACCGTCAACTCTTACGTTGAATAATTTGGAAGTCATGATCAAATTCATGTATTTTTAAGTGACTAGTAATTTATAACAAGCAATAGTTTTTCTATGAATATCGATGGGCATAACACACAATTTCATTTTTAAACTACTAATTTTTTCTTCAAGAACAAGTTAGAAATAGAAAGTGTAGCACATTTTTCTATAAACAGGTGACCTATGTCATACTCCGTAACATCTATAGCGTAATTGTAAATGTAATAACATCAATTATGGGACGTAATGGTACATCCATTCCAAATGCATAGACAACATTTTATTGGAACATCACTTTAAAATAGGTAAAATGCTATTATACTTTCATACTACTTTTTAGTTACATTTTGAATAAAAAAAATATATTTTACCCATTTAAGTAAGTTTACTTTGCTTTCAGTTCAATCAAGGAATGGAATAAAATACACCTACCTCATGTTTAGAATCTAAGTGTGACTTTTAAAGGAGTGACGTTTTGTATCGAATGCTATACCCTATTTCTTTTGTGTAACTAAACATATTATGTTTCATTCCTCTATAAAGGTGCACTCCGCTCTTATCTTCATTACAGCCAGACATCAGTCCGTTTAAATTTTTATAGGAGTATCCAACTGGTATGTCTCTATTTTCTTTCATTTTCAATGCATCTTATATATGTTTTTTGTTTGGGTGATATGCATTGCTAAGTTGTAATGTGTGTTTTATTCCATTCTTTGATTGAACACAAATCAAAATTAACTAATTTAATATGTTTCTTTCATTAAAAATGATTTGCAGCCAACTCGCTGCATTTGTGATTATTAAAGGCAAAGTTAGTTAGACCAACTGTAATGAAAATTTTTATTGCAACAATATTTGATAAATGACCCGTGGACATACAAACAGTGTCTTCTAAAACTCATCATTTTCTTAGTGAAAGATACGAGGCAAACATGTTTCTACCATCCTAATGAGAAAATAACTTAATTCAAGAGAGAAAATGAACTATGTGAGAGAGAAAACTAGAGTTAGGAACTTCCTGTCAAGAAAGAGAGCGATGTGAGACAAAATACACGAGAGATAGTGAGAATGAGAGGTTGAGACACATAGAAAATAGATGGCAACAGTGGACTAGTGGCTATGAGCGTGGTGGGGGAGGTGAAAGCTACGTGCTTTCTCACAAAACTCCCCATGCTTTGTGAAGAGCAGGGTTTAAGTAGATTGAAGTGAAGTTGCTTGGTGAATGCTAGTTTTTGAGAATGAAGAAACTGCTAGTAACGTCCTAAAAGATGTGGAGCATGGTTTGAGGAGATGGATGCATAAACTAAGAATAGAGAAGTGCCTATTTCTTGTTGGGGAGAATATCAGCTCTACATGAGACTATTTTGGGGATGCACAATTGTAGATTCGAAGGAAATCAAAATACGGTATGTGCTAGGATCCATATACACACAATTAACAAGGGACTGATTAAGGAAGAATTGCACGTAATGGTGGTAACATTCAGGATGGTGAAAACAAGAAAGTGAAATAAGGGTAAAAAGTGCAAAGGTAAAATGAAATGACCGGATTCTTAGTTTTACGACGAACATTCGAAATAGGGGTGTCAGCAGGGTCGGGTTGACCCGGTTCGAACCCGAACCCGATAAGCCTTATCGGGTCGGGTTGAAAAAGCTTATCGGGTTAGTTTCACCCAAACCCGATAACCCGACATTGTTATCGGGTCGGGTTCGGGTTAGACAATTTTTGTTATCGGGTTATCGGGTCAACCCGATAACACCCAAAAATTAATATTTAAATTTTTTTACTAATATCTTAAAAAACCCAATACCAGAATCTACAATTTGCATGAGACAAAATGCCACTCCAACATCAGTACTAGTAACATAAAACTAGCATGGTTTTTTTTCTTCTTCATATTCAACATCAGTTATTCGGTACTAGTAACATAAAAAAAAGGCTTTAGTAGTTACTAATATCCTAATTGACATCCTTTTGATACGTTATTGTCATTTATTTTTAAAAGTTTTACATGGGATAGTTAGTTGACATCTTTTGATACTAAGGGCCGTTTGGTTTGTAGGTGGGCTTGAAATTGGATTTGGATTTGGACTAGTGGGGGTACCCACGCGTTGCTGCGGGAATGTTGTGTTTAATCTAAACTCAAAATAAAACGATTGTCCAAAAATTATTTTTGTTATTAAGGACTAAATATTGAAAAGATCGATAACCGCAAGTACTATTTTCGTAAAGTATTTCTAAAAATAGTATGATTTTTTACGGGAAAAGTCCCTAAAGTTATCGGCATTTTGCAAAGTTAGTCCTTAGGGACTAACTTTGTAATTTATACGTAACCTGAGGGACTATTCGTGCCATTTTTGCTACAGTTGCCCATGAATAGTAAACACTGTTCTGCACTGTAGCAAGCACTGTTACGCACTGTAGCAATCTTATTTTCCTTTTTAGTCCCTGAAAGTGTCGGTAGGACTAACTTTGAAATTAAAAGTTAACCTTACGGGCTGTTTCTGCTCAATATTTGCATAGAAACAGTCCCTGAAGTTATTGGTCCGTTGCAAATTTAAGTAACGACTGTTAAGTAACGGCCGTTAAGGACTAACCCTGCAATGGATCAATAACCTCAGGGTTTAAAATGAAAATTGCGCGACTACTGTAGGTACAGTGTTTTGGCTCCACTGTTAAACGCCTTTTAGTATATATATATAATTTGGTATGAAAAAAAGTGAGGAGAGAGAAAATTAATAATTATTTAAATTATGTATTTGTTAATATATAAATTAAGCTATTACTCTATATATATTAGTTTGAAAAATAAAAGATAAAAAATAAAACTAACAATACACAAATATGTGGTTGAGATTTTTAAAGAAAGAAAAAGTTAAATTTGATGGGAGGATATAATTGAAAGAGGCTAGTGGGTCTGGGATTGGATCTACCATTCTAGAAGGTGGGGTCAAGGAATTAAAATTGTACCAAACAAATTATTTGATTTTTCATTCATTCCATACCGACTAAAACCCGTATACTAAATGGGCCCTAAGTAATTGAAATGTGAAGGATTTAAAATATGAATGAATTGGAATTTGTAAAAACTAATGCGTGTTTTATTTAATGAAAATGAAATGAAAAAAAATAAATTATATTAAAATATTTAAAATTTTATATTAAACTAAAATTGATAAACTAAATAATAATAATAATAACAACAACAATAACAATAATAATAATAATTGATTTTTGATGCTAAAAATAATGAATTTCATGGAATTGTAAACATTCCTTCCATTTTGCTATTGAATGTTGAATTCCGCAGAATTGAGATTTTGAAGGATTTCCATTCCATTTCATTTGCAACCAAACACATTAAGGAATGGAATTCAGATTCTGAATTCCTTGAATCTGCCAACCAAACACGTTATGGAATGAAATTAGATTCCAATTCCATCAGAATCCTGAAGATTCTGCGAACCAAATAGAGTTCTTTGAAATTTGTTGGATTATCCGTATGTTTAATTAAAAAAACAATTTTTTTATAACCAGATATACTAAATTTTTTCTTCTTTTTATCTTATAGTAGAGTTTTTTTGAAATTTGTTGGATTATCCGTATGTTTAATTGAAAAACAATTTCTTTTTACAACCCGATATGCTAACTTTTTTCCTTCTTTTTATCTTATACTCCCTCCGTCTCAATTTATTTGTCAGGAGAGAGAAAACACAAAGTTTAATAAAAGTGGGGCCACTTTAATTTTCAACCACTAAAATGAAATATTCCTCTAATAGATTATCTAGTTTTTACTAAATAAGAAAAGTGGACATTTAATTTGAGACATCCAAAAAAGGAAATATGGACAAATAAATTGAGACGGAGGGAGTTTTATCTTATAATATTTTATTCATTTTACAGGTTTTTAGCTAGTAAAAAGCATATAATGTATATATCGGATATTATAATTTTTATGCGAGATATACATTCACAAAGTATAATCTGTTTTCATTCATTTTATGATCTATTAGAGTTCTTTGAAATTTGTTGGATTATCCGTATGTTTAATTGAAATTTTTTTTTTTTACAACCCGATATACTAAATTTTTTTCCTTCTTTTTATCTTATAATAGAGTTCTTTGAAATTTGTTGGATTATCCGTATGTAGGGCTGAGCATCGATCTAAAACCGACCCGACCCGAACCGACAAAACCGAAAGCCAAAAATCATGAAAAACTGTTGGGTCCATTCAGTACCCAAGCGTCCTGAAACAAGGATTTGAATACAAATTATCCTAAGTGTCAAACAACCGTAAATGCTCTCAGGTCACTGAGTGAACAGTCACTCAGTGAGTTATCTTCAGGATGCTTAAGACGAGTCTAAGAAGAAGGATTCACCATTCAGTGAGGCGGAACTCCCTGAGTGGCACCTAAGCCAAAGAAGAAGATAATGGGTTCGGTGATGACAATAACTCACTGAACCCCAGTCTCCTCAACAAACACATAAACCACCTAATCTTCCAAGGATTTTCTAATGACTATGTCTGCAAGCTTGACAAAGACCTTTATGGACTGAAACAAGCTCCTAGGGCATGGTATGAAACTCTTTTAGCCTTCCTCATCCAAAACAAATTTGTCAGAGGCAAGATAGACAACAAATTGCTTATCTATAGGACAAAAGAAGATGTCATTCTTATTCAAGTGTATGTGGATGACATCTTATTTGGCTCAACAAGTTATAAGCTTTGCAAACAATTTGAAAAACTGATGGCAAAGAAATTTGAAATGAGCATGATGGGAGAACTCACTTACTTTCTTGGACTGCAAATCAAGCAGACTGATAAGGGAACCTCTATCAGTCAAGAAAAGTACACTAGAAGCCTACTGAAGAAGTATGAGCTCAGTGACTGTGCCTCAGTAAAAACTCCAATGGTTCCCCCAAACAACCTTGGTCCTGACCTCGCTGGTAAACCAGTGAATCAAACTCTTTTTAGAGGAATGATTGGGTCACTGATGTACCTACTTGCATCAAGGCCTGATATCCAATTCTCAGTCTGTTTGTGTGTCAGATATCAGTCTGACCCAAGAGAATCACATCTCACAGCTGTGAAAAGGATCCTCAGGTACCTGAAAGGTACTCCAAATCTTGGATTGTACTATCCTAAATGTTCAGGTTTTGATCTCAAAGGGTACTCAGACTCTGACTATGCAGGCTGCAACATGGATAGGAAAAGTACTTCAGGCTCCTGCCAATTCCTTGGTGGTAAACTAGTCTGATGCGTGGTTTTGCGACCTTACAACAGGTTTTACCTCTCAAGGGATCTCGAGAGGCTTACAACCCCACCAGGCAGTGTACCTGACCGATGTAGTATAGTGTAGTGGTAAGTACGGGGGATTGATCGTTCTCCACAGGGAATAGTGTTCGTTAGGTATGAAAAACTACTCTAATAGGTCTAAGGGTGAGAGAAGATTCTTTTTATGTTTTTATAATTTTATGAAAGCAAGTAAAATCTTGGGTTTGAAAGAGTGGGCGGAATTAGTTGCTAATCAACTAACCCAAATTACTACGAATGCAAATAAAATAAAATAACTGAAAATGAAAAGGTGGTAAAACTTATGTGGAGAGAAATGTGTTTACTTAGATTTCCTTACTCCCTAACTATCTTTTACCGATTGATTAGTGTGTATTAATTGCGTGGATGACGGGTGTATTCCTTAATACCAATCGTGGGGTGGCGTACGTACTTCCCCAACTCTACAAGCTCCTACTTCACTCCTATGTCGAGCCGGCTAGGAAGCTCCTAACATGGGATCACTAGAATTCGCTTGTGCATTAAATACAACCATAAAAACCTTAGTACGCATTGGTTCATGTTTCTTAAGACGTTCAAGCAAGTTACCGAATAGGAAGTTAGCCAGTTTTCTTAAGCCTAACATAGATGAACAATCATCCAATACAACTAATAACACACTAATAACCAATAATCAATAGCTAGGTTTCATTAGATCTAAGCAAACACAAGATAAATCTAGCCTAGCATGTTAAACAAAAGACAAGAACAAGATAGAATCAAACAACACATAGACAATATTGAATGATTAATTGATAACTTATCTTCAATGTAACATGGAAGATCTCAAGGCAAAAAGCCTTGAAAAAGCTGCTAAAATCGTCTTAGGGTTTTCACACACAAAGTTCCCCAATAAGTTCCACACTAATGACAAAAAATTGCAAAACTATATATAGACTTTCAGATCTGACGGCGTCACGTTATGGAGTGTGACGCCGTCACCTCGCCGCTTTTAGGGTTCCCGGATGGCCTTCTTGACGCCGTCCCTCTTTAGCTCTCCAAAATCCGTTCTGGCTTATCAAGGCTTGACGCCGTCAGATAATGGCTTGACGCCGTCCCTCTTTAAATTAAGCCGTGACGACCTTGATCACATTAAAGCGTGACGCCGTCAGAATTCCATGCAAATTTCTCTGGCTTATCATGAGTAATTTTCACATCCACCACTTTTGCCAAGCCATGACGCCGTCCAGAACAAATCCTGACGCCGTCAAAGGTAATTTCCAGCACAATTTTGAGACTTTGTCGTTTTCTTCACTTTTATGCTCCAAAAACGTCCAAAATGCCTCCTTTTCCAGATTTCTCCTCAAAAGTACCTAAAATGACAAAAGGAACGATTTAGGGCAATATTTGATCAAATAAATACGATTTAGGGCTTAAATGACCCCTTAAAAGCGGTACACTTTTCGCTTCATCAAATACCCTTACACTTGAGATTTGCTTGTCCTCAAGCAAATGCGCTTTTATTCTAATCAAAATACAAGTTAGGGGTCATTTAATGCTAACATAAAAGTAATTGCAACAAATAGTCGTTCCACTTTAATCATAATAAGCACGGAGATTACAGACTAGCACCTCACAAGTAGTGTTTAGATACTCACATCTCTCAAGTGTCATCAAAATAAATCTCATAAGTGAAAACGGATAATATCTCTCACTACCTGTCATAGCAAATAGATTACCATAGGCTTGGGAAAGGATCGAAAACCTCCTCCACTAGGCGTAAGCACCTAAGATAAACTATCAAAGAGGGCTTTTAAATGGGTTATAACGTTAGGTGTAGGGATATGATAAACACGGTTTTGTTGGATAAGCGATATTTTACTGGTGGCGAGTTAAAGATCTTGATTAATTACATGTACTATACAATGTTGCTAAGCCAAGACTCGACTCGATCTTAAGCTAATGAAAGAACATAACAAAAACATAAAATAAACATAAAATGAAACGGGATGGTAGTCCGTATGTTTTTTTCTACTTTTCTTTTTCTCATTTTTTTGTATTTTTCTTGATTTTTTTTTTTTTTTTTTTTTTTTTTTTTTTTTTTTTTTTTTTTTGCATACACTTTTGCCCTACCATCCAAAATAATACATCATAGGGGCGTTGCATTCCCCTTACACTTGAACTTTTACATAACTTTACAAATAACTATTCTAATGACTCGAATTAAGATAATTGAAAAACTTGGAGTACTTTTAAAATATTTAGCACATATGGGGGTAATAAATGATGTTCTTCCCCATTACTCCATTACACTAGTACTTTACCCATGAGTTCCAATCGTCCCAAAACAATATGTACAAGGATATGACTCGACTTAGCAACCATGTAATCAATTAGATAATTAACTTGGGTTTAAACAAATGTTGTCAAAATAATGCACTAAAAATGAGTGCATACAAGGTAGGCTAAGGCGATTTGGGTGTACATTTTAGTGGGGTGTAACAAATTCTTCCTTTAAGTAAAATGCTTAAAGGTCGAAACGAAAAGATAGGCTCTGAGGGGTGTACTAGGGGTATCGTGTACTAAAAATGAGTACAACGCAAAGGGTGTGGGAGAATTACTTGACCAATGTAGCCAACGTAATTATAACAAAAACACAGGTGTAAAACAATGGGTTAATCCTAATGCCTCTTATCATGTAGTAAATCTAACTACACGAATGTAGTCTCACTTGTGGCCTTGGAATGGTCCTAACGCAAGTTCTAGAATCTAAGTGCTACCGGTACACACATCATAGCATAAATGCTTTTCCTACCAATTCTAGGGGCGAACCTCACATATTTGGGGGTGGAAAATTTTTTAGTGGTACGGTTTTGTGCTAGTCATATAACTTCCTATCCATGAGACGCTCATTAAGACCAAAGTTTCACTCCTAAATGTTGTAAAAAATTTTAAATTTGGCACTAAAATTGCCCTAACAAGTATTTATCTCAGTTTTATTACACATCTACCATTAAACAAACAAAAATCAAGCGTAATAGCATTCTCTAATCGTACTTTTACCCCCCTTACACTTAAGATGAACATTGTCCCCAATGTTCAAATAACAAGATGTAAAAGCATAAAGTAAAAGAATGAAATCAAATACTCCCCTGATTCGCTTGGTGGATAATGAAATAACACGGTTAGATCTTCTTCCAAAGTAATGTTGAAGCTCCATGACTAATGCATCGCCATAAGCTTGATCCAACAAACATTTCCTTGTCCAAAATAACCTGTTTAACCTGAGAAAACAAACACGAAAACCTGCATAACATCGGCGGGATAAAATCTATATATAAGGATATAATGCTTGTGGAATGATAATTTTGCAGATTCCTGGAGATTATAAGTTAGAAATTTAATAAAAACTTTTTATGAAAACAAAACTTTCAAAAATTTCAGAAAATTAACACCTGACGCCGTCAGGTTGTAGATCCTGACGCCGTCAGAAATAATCTGACAGAATTCTCATGTTACGTTTCCGGAAAATTTTTGGAAAAACCTATACCTTACTTCCTGGAAATCCTGCAAAACATCATTATGACTCGATACAAGCATTTGACTCAAACAAATACTAATATGTATGTTCATTTATTATTATTATGATTCATGTTTATTTGTGTTCTAATAAACCGATTTAGATTTCCCTTACACTTAACTTTTGCAAAATACCTTTATATGTAGTTAAGACGAAGTTAAAAACAAGATAAAGCATTTTCACAAATTAGTTTTTAACATGAATCAATAATAATAAAACTTAAACACACATACGGAAACAAATAAAATCAAACAAACAAATAAATAAACACACAAAGCAAATAAAACTTGGGTTGCCTCCCAAGAAGCGCTTTTCTTTATTAACGAGTCTTGTAGCTAGACTCAAAGTCACGTACATTACGTGATTCCATCATTGGTCACGGTTTCTAGGTCATCCTCATGTCCGGTTCTAAATTCCGGTCCTAATTTCAAACAATCCTTGTAGAAACCGAATATCCTTCCCATAACATAGTCTACTCCTTTACTTCTATCTCTATCATTCCTATAGTAGACTGTTTGCTTAAGCTCCTTCTCAACATTTGACAAGTGTTGGAATTGTTCTATCTTATATGGCATTTGGTAGTTTACCTCATCGGTCTCATCCTTAAATCTAACTATCCCTAAGGAAGGTTCATAAGTCATTCTAGAGACCTCAACAAATGGTTTTCCAAAAACCACTTGAGTTAAGGATGCATTGATGAGTGTCTAAATACTCATCATTTTTACCTAATCTGAGCTGCCAAAACATCCAAAAACTCTCAGAAATGCATCAAAATACTGAAATTATCCCAGAATTGTGTTTTATATGTTTCAGATGCAAAATGTTTAAAAACAGATAAAAAACGAACAAAGTTTGCATAATTGGCAGTTTCAGTCCCTCAACTTTCAAAAGTTGTCAAAACTAGTCCCTGGTTATTCTAAAAACAGGAAAAGTCATCAAAGGTCCTTTAAGAATCATAAAATTACATAATAAGTCCTTTGGTGCAAAGTTTCATAAAATTACAAGTTTAGTCCCTCAACTTTGCAAAATGACAGAAATGGTCCCTGGGATGTAAAAAACTTTAAGAAAATCAATTTTGGGTCTTGTACTACTAATCTTTGGCAGGAATGGTCCTTGGAAATAATTTGGGATTTGGCAGCATGAGTCCTCAAATTTCAGCATATTACACTTTTGGTCCCTATGATTTATCTTAAACCAAAAATCCAATTCCAAAGCCTAAACTAAACCCAGCTATTATAAACCCAAATTCCCAGCCCAACACCAAAGCCCACTAAACTAAATACCCAACCCGGTATTTAAATACCGGTCAAAACCGGTCAAACCTTTCTCCCTCACAACCCACCCCGCCAAAACCACCAAAACCAATACCACTTCCACCCACAGCATTCACTGCCACCTCCCCCTCCTCCTCAACAAGTTACCTAACACACCAAAAAGCATTTATTGCTTCTCCTTCCCCCCATGTAAACCAGAACAAGTGGAGTTACCCACTTTTACTTTTTCTCGCCAATTTTCATTGTGGACAGCTGAGATTGATTTACACCAAAACAATGGTGGGGATATGATCAGAGGAAGATGTGAAGAAGTTCCCAAGATATTTTAGTATAAATAGCAATGTATTGTAGCCTTAATTGGCAGTAGTTAATTTAGCTTAATCGTTTTTTCCTTTCCAGTCTTTCAATTATTGTAATTTTCAATTCAAAGCTTCAATACAAGTTGATGCGCGTGATGTGTCGTTGCGGTTTAGCAGTTTTAATGCCTACTCAAGTTTTAAATTTATATTTAGCCGACTTATCAAT
Organism: Artemisia tridentata subsp. tridentata; assembly: GCA_021014915.2. Taxonomy (NCBI): domain Eukaryota; kingdom Viridiplantae; phylum Streptophyta; class Magnoliopsida; order Asterales; family Asteraceae; genus Artemisia; species Artemisia tridentata. The sequence continues at coordinate 63,910,775 of CP139509.1, read as the reverse complement.
AACACACACACTTAACGAGCAGTGTACCCGGTCAGTATGAAGATAATGGTAAGTAGAGTGTCGATCACTAAGAGTGGAACGTATAATCTCGTTAATCTAATCAGTATTTTAATATCCTAAAGCAAGGGGGTTTCAGCCTGAGAGACTGGCACAGTTTTGTTTGCAATTAAATAATAAAATAAACAAATAGGCACGAATCAGCAAGTAGCACACACGTACACAGATAGACACTTGAGACAATAAGAGGGCTGTCCTTATGATTAAGTAGATTGTCACTTGTTTTATTGATAGCTTTATATGAAGTGTATGTAATTAACCCTTTCTCGTTGGTCCTATTCTTATCGGCGAGTAAACCCTTAATGACGACTTATGTCTAAAAGTTATTCCTAAGTGATCAATTTAGAAACAACCGTGGGAGCCACACCTTGTCCCGCAGTCGGGTGCCCGCAAGCCACTAATAAACACAGAGGTGGTCAATGCACTAATAAGTAGTAACCAAAGACATCAACATATAAACTTTAATTGATGGGAAAGCAAGTATTAAAGGGAGTGCAATCTTTCCGTTGTCACATTACACAAGCCACCAATCCTGATGAATTAAAGTTTGCTAAAACAATAAAACAAAACTACTTAATGAATTAAATACATGCAGCACCTTCTTACAGCTCTTGTATCTTAGATTTGGGTGTGTCTTGTGCTGCCTCTTGACTGAATTCGTCCTTCTCTTCTGTTCGGTCTTTAGGTTTTCGAACTTCCGAATCTCCTTAATGCGTCTGGTCTACGGGGTATTTATAGTTTGTGTCTGAGGGAAGATGCGGCGCATCTACTTAAGTAGATGCGGCGTATGTACGTAACTTCGCGTGGGGTCCAAGATTATAATATTCAGGAATATTCGTACACCGCCAGAAGATGCGGCGTAACTCTTTATTAGATGCGGCGCATGTCCTCTTGTATCTTGGATCGTATCTGGTGACATCTTGATATAGATGCGGCGCATGTTGATAGTGAGATGCGGCGCATCTGGAGCAGATTAGTCTTGATCTTCTTCATTTTAGTAGACTCTTCACTTTATGCACGTTTTGCTCCATTATTAGTCCAAAATCGCCAAGTTTCACCAAATGCTTGTTTTTACCTGAGAATTACAAAAGTAAACGATTAAGTATCAATCCTCATACATAATATAGTAAAACAAGTCAAATTAATAGGATAAATGATAGTAATAAAATGTACTTATTTTGAGTTCATCAAATATCCCCCCACTTGAACTTTACTTGTCCCCAAGTAAACCTTAGATTAAATCTCATGAAAATGTATCCTAAAAGATGTTAGGATTTATTTTTATATTTAAGCATGTATTCGTTTATTTCGTAATCACACAACTAAACACTTAACGAATTAGAAGTAAAATAAAATAAGTCGATAAAAGCAAATCTAATCGTTTAACTGTCCAGTCGCGACGAATATTCTATCATAAGCTTGGCAAGTATACACATCTCCACCACTAAAGCTAAGGAATAACAAGTCTAAAGCGGTAAAAAGGGTTTTTAGGCTTAAGGGTTAATTATTCTCTTTTCACTATCGATCTCAAATTCCAGAAAAGGCGACAAAATCACAAATACATGATCGAATCCACGAACACGATACTTGCAATTGCTCAAATCCTTAACTCGAATAGGCTAAAGATAGGTCCAAACTTCACCAATAATAATATATCAAAAAGGGCGACAAAATCATAAATACATAGCCGAATCCACGACTACGATACTTAAGATTGCTCAAATCCCTAATCTCAATAAATCAAAGGTTCGGTTGGATAAAGAACAATACAGGGTATGGATAACATTTGGGATATAAATTGGTGTAAAAATAAAAATAAAAATAAACAAAACAAATAAATTAAAATCCTAAGTGTGGTTAATCACTATCCCAACCATCCCATGAATAAGACTCATATCATTGAATAACTCACGCTTTAACACTTGAAACACACGCTTTAGGTAGACACGAATTATACTCAACAAAATCTTAATCAAAGAATAATCCTTAATTGGCATTCCCATAACTGCCAATTCCCATTCAATCCATAGATATAATACAACAAACAGTGGCCATATCGACCACTTACATAACTCTACATCGTTGGCTTAAAATAAACATCCAACTCTTTCTTTTTTTCTTTTTTTTTTTTTTTTTTATTTTTTTTCGATTTTTTTTTTTTTTTTTTTTTTTTTTTTTTTTTTTTTTTTTTTTTTGAAACATAAACATAGATGTGTAAAATTTCACCACATCACTATAACTTTCTTTCCGGATAATTTTTATTCATACTTTTCATACTTTCAGAAATAACGCTAATAGTGAAAGTAGTAAACACACGAAAAATAAACTCAAAAGATATACAATATTTACTTTCACTCCAATTTGCATTGTGCAATTTCCCGACCTAACCATATATAATGAATTACGCACGCGAACACAGGTAATGTAAGGAAACACACTCTGCCTATAGCAATTAACCAACCACGGATTCTAATCTACAGGGTAGGCTAAGGTTTAAGGTGTAACGAAACATTTTAAACATAGGTGTAAGAAACGAAAGGAATGGCTCTGAGGGTTTTTCTAGGGGTATCTTACTCTTAAAATGAGAGTAACAAAAGGGTTTATACGGGGGTTAACTAACCAGTGTAGCTAGTTAATAACACATAACATATAAAGGCTATTTGGTGTAATCCTAGAATTTTACCAATTTAGACAAGTCATTCCAATTAAATAAATAATACTCATTATGGTGGTCTCGAATAGTATACAAGCCAAGTTCTAAAGTTTACAAGTCACCGGCACACTCATAGATTTGTGAATTTTGTAAAAATCACAATTTTTGAAAATAACGTCATGTGTGCAGTTATGCAACTTAGATCTTAAACAAAAACATGCTAAAAAAAAAAAAAAAAAATTTAAGTTTGATATATTAAGCACATTTTAAGCATAATTTTTGAAAAAGTTTAGGACAAGTAATTGTTAAGTGTTCTAATTCTCCTATCCCCCCACTTAAGTTAAACAACGTCCTCGTTGTTTGTATAAAAGGTTAAAAACTGGAAATAAAAAGAATTAGAACGGAAAAACTCCCCTGAGATTTGCTCGGTATGATCCTCCATTAGTATATGAGCAAAAATCAACTTCTTGTGGATTAGAACGTTAAAGCTTCATACTTGATTTATCCACAGGAAATCCAGAAAACTATAATACCACCAACACTTTAAAACACACCTAAGATAAGAAAGGTTCAACTTGCATAATACATTAGTAGTTAGGAAAAATAAAACTAAAAAAATAATTAAAACTGAAAATCATCAGGTCAGTCGATGCGCCGTATCTTATTGAAGAAGATACGCCGTATCGAGCCTGGAATAAATACGGATCAGAATAAAGATGCGCCGCATCCTTAACCAGGGATGCGCCGCATTAAAATAAACTGATAAATAGTTTTAAAGTCGAAAATTAAAATGCAGAAAAATAAAATAAGATATGACCATTGCAGAGGATGCGTCGCATCTCAGGATTGAGATGCGCCGTATCTTCGTGCGGCCTGGACTGACTCGACTCAGAAAACAGAATGATAAATGATAAATCCGGGTTGTCTCCCGGTCAGCACTTGTCTTTATTCCAGAGTCTTCAAGTTAGACTCACGTTCAGCACTTTAGTTGGTCCTTGTCACGGTCCATCCTTCTTCCTTCATCCGAAAGATTTTCCCGTATATCTCTGCGACGTTTTCCTCCGTTTGACTTAATCTAATATAACTTTTGGTCATCACAGCAGTATATTCTTCATCAGGACCCAAAGAATATTTGATGATTTTAAATTTTTCGGAAATAATCATGGGTGGCTCATTGTATGGAATCCCAAGTAGTTGACACTTTCTTTTGGTGAACTCTTCTTCGTCCTTGTCAACAAACTTAAAATAAGGATCCTTAATCAAATAGTCATCTAGTTCCTCAATCAACGACTCATTATTATTATCATCTTGAATCGCCTCCCATTCTCTTTCCAAATCATATTGTAACCGTCGACTAAGCTTTGTGAAATCATCAAACTGTTTATGCACCCATTCCCAGAAAGTAGTATCCGATGTCCCCTTAAGTCCTTTCAAGCGTTCAATCCTGCCCTTTTCTTGTAAAGCCTCCGATTTTCGTGGGCAGTCTTCAACATTATCGTACCACTCATGATCTTCAAAGGTTACATCGTTTCCAACTCTTTTCATCCCAATTATACTTCCCCCATTACAGGTTCCGTCACTTTTATAATCACAGGTTGGCCAAACACTACTCCCGTCTTTGAAAACGAAGGGTGTACAGGTATGATTAATGTGCTCAAATTCCCATGGTTTATCCCAAACCCATGGTACTTGGTCATTCCATTCATAGTACCAGGTGTTTTTGAAATCGTCATAAGTCTTAAATCCTGGTAGATCCCCAGTAAGCACATCATCGTTGACTTGAAGAAGGTAGTTAAATTCCTTGAACTGCTTGCACAAGGGTGTCTCATATTCTAACAAATCAATGTCAATTCTGAAAAGTTCTTCAATGCCCTCATTGATTGTTGAATCATGAAGTGACGACCCATAATTGCTTTCTACTTCTTCGTCTTCTCCTCTCATCCAATATACCCATAATGTATCCTTAGTAGCTCGATCCATGCTCTTATGGTTATTAAACTTACTAGCTAACCATTCTGAAAAATCAACATCGTTAGGGTCATGGTTAACGTCAAAGCAAACCTTTCCAATCATATTCTTTTTTATCTCCATGAACTCGTTAAATTGCTTCTTAAAACTCCGAGTCAACCATGAAGTCATAATCTCCTTGACTTCGGTTGCAGGGGCAAATTCCGGACTACCATATTTGAGTTCTAACCAATCATTGAGGGAGAGGTCTATCAATCTTACTATCCTGCCATGAAATAGTAATTCCGCCAAAGCATAATTCATGTCATTATCCTGATAGTTCTCATCTAATCCCTTGTACCACTCGAAATAAGGCATGTAAGAGTTTTGGGTATTGTCTCCACTACAGTTGTTGTTGCTTGAGTCTATGTATGCAAGAGAGAATTTCCTATCATCCTCTTCGATAGTAGTCCAGTTCAATCCTTCTGCTTCAATCTTAGGCCATAAGAGCGACAATTCTTTTCCAGTGTACCTCACAAATACATCATAAGAGAATACCTCTTTGTCAATGTTGCATAAACGCATAAATTCCTTAAAAGCTGCTTCAAGAGGAGTCTCCCAAGAGAATAAGTCTGCATCGATCATGAGTACATTGAATGAATCTGAAAACAAGCATTCCTTAGCAAGATATCCGTTAACTGACATGTCTTCCATAGCAAAATCTGTCATCCAAGGTAAAATCATCAGTAGGATTTGTTCGCTAGGAGAGAAATTAATGAATATAGAAACGGATATAAGAATAAAAATAGCTGATATCTGCAGACGATGCGCCGTATCCAAAGAGTTGGATACGCCGTATCTTAATACGTTAAAATTTAATCAGACTTTATTCAGAAAATAGATACGCCGCTTAGAATTTATGAATGCGCCGTATCGAATTAATCAATCAAAAATCAATTTATCTAATTAAAATTAAATGCGTCGTATTAACGAAAGTTAATGCGCCGTATGTTCGTTACGTTTAAAAATAAAAGATTTTTGATTCAGTAAGATGCGCCGTATCGACGGAAATCGATACGCCGTATTTGTTTAATAATTCGCAAACTGTTTTTAATTAAAATAATAGATACGCCGTATCTGCGAAAGCAGATGCGTCGTATGGCGTTAACGTTTAGAAAAAAAATTTTATCAAAACAGATACGCCGTATCTACAAAAGCAGATGCGTCGTATTACTTTATCGCTTAGAAAAATTTTCTTGTTAAAAACAGATACGCCGTATATTGGGGAAAAGATGCGTCGTATCGAATTAATTAAACGCGTTGTATTAAAAAAAAATTAAACGCAATACGCCGTATCTGAGAGATCAGATGCGCCGTATCGTTTGATTTAGCACAGTACAACGATAGCAGAACAGAAAAATACGAAAAATAAAAACAAAAAATAAAACACACGAAACAAAAATAAAACACACAAAAATAAAAACAAAAGCAAACAAATAACACACAATACAACAAATATGCAAAATAGTACAATGATGCAATTAATCTAATAAAAAGAAAAAAGAAAAACCTAATTAAAATACTAATCAAATTAACAGAAAATAACAATTCACTCCCCGGCAGCGGCGCCAAAAACTTGATGCGCGTGATGTGTCGTTGCGGTTTAGCAGTTTTAATGCCTACTCAAGTTTTAAATTTATATTTAGCCGACTTATCAATAACACACACACTTAACGAGCAGTGTACCCGGTCAGTATGAAGATAATGGTAAGTAGAGTGTCGATCACTAAGAGTGGAACGTATAATCTCGTTAATCTAATCAGTATTTTAATATCCTAAAGCAAGGGGGTTTCAGCCTGAGAGACTGGCACAGTTTTGTTTGCAATTAAATAATAAAATAAACAAATAGGCACGAATCAGCAAGTAGCACACACGTACACAGATAGACACTTGAGACAATAAGAGGGCTGTCCTTATGATTAAGTAGATTGTCACTTGTTTTATTGATAGCTTTATATGAAGTGTATGTAATTAACCCTTTCTCGTTGGTCCTATTCTTATCGGCGAGTAAACCCTTAATGACGACTTATGTCTAAAAGTTATTCCTAAGTGATCAATTTAGAAACAACCGTGGGAGCCACACCTTGTCCCGCAGTCGGGTGCCCGCAAGCCACTAATAAACACAGAGGTGGTCAATGCACTAATAAGTAGTAACCAAAGACATCAACATATAAACTTTAATTGATGGGAAAGCAAGTATTAAAGGGAGTGCAATCTTTCCGTTGTCACATTACACAAGCCACCAATCCTGATGAATTAAAGTTTGCTAAAACAATAAAACAAAACTACTTAATGAATTAAATACATGCAGCACCTTCTTACAGCTCTTGTATCTTAGATTTGGGTGTGTCTTGTGCTGCCTCTTGACTGAATTCGTCCTTCTCTTCTGTTCGGTCTTTAGGTTTTCGAACTTCCGAATCTCCTTAATGCGTCTGGTCTACGGGGTATTTATAGTTTGTGTCTGAGGGAAGATGCGGCGCATCTACTTAAGTAGATGCGGCGTATGTACGTAACTTCGCGTGGGGTCCAAGATTATAATATTCAGGAATATTCGTACACCGCCAGAAGATGCGGCGTAACTCTTTATTAGATGCGGCGCATGTCCTCTTGTATCTTGGATCGTATCTGGTGACATCTTGATATAGATGCGGCGCATGTTGATAGTGAGATGCGGCGCATCTGGAGCAGATTAGTCTTGATCTTCTTCATTTTAGTAGACTCTTCACTTTATGCACGTTTTGCTCCATTATTAGTCCAAAATCGCCAAGTTTCACCAAATGCTTGTTTTTACCTGAGAATTACAAAAGTAAACGATTAAGTATCAATCCTCATACATAATATAGTAAAACAAGTCAAATTAATAGGATAAATGATAGTAATAAAATGTACTTATTTGAGTTCATCAAATATCCCCCCACTTGAACTTTACTTGTCCCCAAGTAAACCTTAGATTAAATCTCATGAAAATGTATCCTAAAAGATGTTAGGATTTATTTTTATATTTAAGCATGTATTCGTTTATTTCGTAATCACACAACTAAACACTTAACGAATTAGAAGTAAAATAAAATAAGTCGATAAAAGCAAATCTAATCGTTTAACTGTCCAGTCGCGACGAATATTCTATCATAAGCTTGGCAAGTATACACATCTCCACCACTAAAGCTAAGGAATAACAAGTCTAAAGCGGTAAAAAGGGTTTTTAGGCTTAAGGGTTAATTATTCTCTTTTCACTATCGATCTCAAATTCCAGAAAAGGCGACAAAATCACAAATACATGATCGAATCCACGAACACGATACTTGCAATTGCTCAAATCCTTAACTCGAATAGGCTAAAGATAGGTCCAAACTTCACCAATAATAATATATCAAAAAGGGCGACAAAATCATAAATACATAGCCGAATCCACGACTACGATACTTAAGATTGCTCAAATCCCTAATCTCAATAAATCAAAGGTTCGGTTGGATAAAGAACAATACAGGGTATGGATAACATTTGGGATATAAATTGGTGTAAAAATAAAAATAAAAATAAACAAAACAAATAAATTAAAATCCTAAGTGTGGTTAATCACTATCCCAACCATCCCATGAATAAGACTCATATCATTGAATAACTCACGCTTTAACACTTGAAACACACGCTTTAGGTAGACACGAATTATACTCAACAAAATCTTAATCAAAGAATAATCCTTAATTGGCATTCCCATAACTGCCAATTCCCATTCAATCCATAGATATAATACAACAAACAGTGGCCATATCGACCACTTACATAACTCTACATCGTTGGCTTAAAATAAACATCCAACTCTTTCTTTTTTTCTTTTTTTTTTTTTTTTTTATTTTTTTTCGATTTTTTTTTTTTTTTTTTTTTTTTTTTTTTTTTTTTTTTTTTTTTTTTGAAACATAAACATAGATGTGTAAAATTTCACCACATCACTATAACTTTCTTTCCGGATAATTTTTATTCATACTTTTCATACTTTCAGAAATAACGCTAATAGTGAAAGTAGTAAACACACGAAAAATAAACTCAAAAGATATACAATATTTACTTTCACTCCAATTTGCATTGTGCAATTTCCCGACCTAACCATATATAATGAATTACGCACGCGAACACAGGTAATGTAAGGAAACACACTCTGCCTATAGCAATTAACCAACCACGGATTCTAATCTACAGGGTAGGCTAAGGTTTAAGGTGTAACGAAACATTTTAAACATAGGTGTAAGAAACGAAAGGAATGGCTCTGAGGGTTTTTCTAGGGGTATCTTACTCTTAAAATGAGAGTAACAAAAGGGTTTATACGGGGGTTAACTAACCAGTGTAGCTAGTTAATAACACATAACATATAAAGGCTATTTGGTGTAATCCTAGAATTTTACCAATTTAGACAAGTCATTCCAATTAAATAAATAATACTCATTATGGTGGTCTCGAATAGTATACAAGCCAAGTTCTAAAGTTTACAAGTCACCGGCACACTCATAGATTTGTGAATTTTGTAAAAATCACAATTTTTGAAAATAACGTCATGTGTGCAGTTATGCAACTTAGATCTTAAACAAAAACATGCTAAAAAAAAAAAAAAAATTTTTAAGTTTGATATATTAAGCACATTTTAAGCATAATTTTTGAAAAAGTTTAGGACAAGTAATTGTTAAGTGTTCTAATTCTCCTATCCCCCCACTTAAGTTAAACAACGTCCTCGTTGTTTGTATAAAAGGTTAAAAACTGGAAATAAAAAGAATTAGAACGGAAAAACTCCCCTGAGATTTGCTCGGTATGATCCTCCATTAGTATATGAGCAAAAATCAACTTCTTGTGGATTAGAACGTTAAAGCTTCATACTTGATTTATCCACAGGAAATCCAGAAAACTATAATACCACCAACACTTTAAAACACACCTAAGATAAGAAAGGTTCAACTTGCATAATACATTAGTAGTTAGGAAAAATAAAACTAAAAAAATAATTAAAACTGAAAATCATCAGGTCAGTCGATGCGCCGTATCTTATTGAAGAAGATACGCCGTATCGAGCCTGGAATAAATACGGATCAGAATAAAGATGCGCCGCATCCTTAACCAGGGATGCGCCGCATTAAAATAAACTGATAAATAGTTTTAAAGTCGAAAATTAAAATGCAGAAAAATAAAATAAGATATGACCATTGCAGAGGATGCGTCGCATCTCAGGATTGAGATGCGCCGTATCTTCGTGCGGCCTGGACTGACTCGACTCAGAAAACAGAATGATAAATGATAAATCCGGGTTGTCTCCCGGTCAGCACTTGTCTTTATTCCAGAGTCTTCAAGTTAGACTCACGTTCAGCACTTTAGTTGGTCCTTGTCACGGTCCATCCTTCTTCCTTCATCCGAAAGATTTTCCCGTATATCTCTGCGACGTTTTCCTCCGTTTGACTTAATCTAATATAACTTTTGGTCATCACAGCAGTATATTCTTCATCAGGACCCAAAGAATATTTGATGATTTTAAATTTTTCGGAAATAATCATGGGTGGCTCATTGTATGGAATCCCAAGTAGTTGACACTTTCTTTTGGTGAACTCTTCTTCGTCCTTGTCAACAAACTTAAAATAAGGATCCTTAATCAAATAGTCATCTAGTTCCTCAATCAACGACTCATTATTATTATCATCTTGAATCGCCTCCCATTCTCTTTCCAAATCATATTGTAACCGTCGACTAAGCTTTGTGAAATCATCAAACTGTTTATGCACCCATTCCCAGAAAGTAGTATCCGATGTCCCCTTAAGTCCTTTCAAGCGTTCAATCCTGCCCTTTTCTTGTAAAGCCTCCGATTTTCGTGGGCAGTCTTCAACATTATCGTACCACTCATGATCTTCAAAGGTTACATCGTTTCCAACTCTTTTCATCCCAATTATACTTCCCCCATTACAGGTTCCGTCACTTTTATAATCACAGGTTGGCCAAACACTACTCCCGTCTTTGAAAACGAAGGGTGTACAGGTATGATTAATGTGCTCAAATTCCCATGGTTTATCCCAAACCCATGGTACTTGGTCATTCCATTCATAGTACCAGGTGTTTTTGAAATCGTCATAAGTCTTAAATCCTGGTAGATCCCCAGTAAGCACATCATCGTTGACTTGAAGAAGGTAGTTAAATTCCTTGAACTGCTTGCACAAGGGTGTCTCATATTCTAACAAATCAATGTCAATTCTGAAAAGTTCTTCAATGCCCTCATTGATTGTTGAATCATGAAGTGACGACCCATAATTGCTTTCTACTTCTTCGTCTTCTCCTCTCATCCAATATACCCATAATGTATCCTTAGTAGCTCGATCCATGCTCTTATGGTTATTAAACTTACTAGCTAACCATTCTGAAAAATCAACATCGTTAGGGTCATGGTTAACGTCAAAGCAAACCTTTCCAATCATATTCTTTTTTATCTCCATGAACTCGTTAAATTGCTTCTTAAAACTCCGAGTCAACCATGAAGTCATAATCTCCTTGACTTCGGTTGCAGGGGCAAATTCCGGACTACCATATTTGAGTTCTAACCAATCATTGAGGGAGAGGTCTATCAATCTTACTATCCTGCCATGAAATAGTAATTCCGCCAAAGCATAATTCATGTCATTATCCTGATAGTTCTCATCTAATCCCTTGTACCACTCGAAATAAGGCATGTAAGAGTTTTGGGTATTGTCTCCACTACAGTTGTTGTTGCTTGAGTCTATGTATGCAAGAGAGAATTTCCTATCATCCTCTTCGATAGTAGTCCAGTTCAATCCTTCTGCTTCAATCTTAGGCCATAAGAGCGACAATTCTTTTCCAGTGTACCTCACAAATACATCATAAGAGAATACCTCTTTGTCAATGTTGCATAAACGCATAAATTCCTTAAAAGCTGCTTCAAGAGGAGTCTCCCAAGAGAATAAGTCTGCATCGATCATGAGTACATTGAATGAATCTGAAAACAAGCATTCCTTAGCAAGATATCCGTTAACTGACATGTCTTCCATAGCAAAATCTGTCATCCAAGGTAAAATCATCAGTAGGATTTGTTCGCTAGGAGAGAAATTAATGAATATAGAAACGGATATAAGAATAAAAATAGCTGATATCTGCAGACGATGCGCCGTATCCAAAGAGTTGGATACGCCGTATCTTAATACGTTAAAATTTAATCAGACTTTATTCAGAAAATAGATACGCCGCTTAGAATTTATGAATGCGCCGTATCGAATTAATCAATAAAAAATCAATTTATCTAATTAAAATTAAATGCGTCGTATTAACGAAAGTTAATGCGCCGTATGTTCGTTATGTTTAAAAATAAAAGATTTTTGATTCAGTAAGATGCGCCGTATCGACGGAAATCGATACGCCGTATTTGTTTAATAATTCGCAAACTGTTTTTAATTAAAATAATAGATACGCCGTATCTGCGAAAGCAGATGCGTCGTATGGCGTTAACGTTTAGAAAAATTTTTTTATCAAAACAGATACGCCGTATCTACAAAAGCAGATGCGTCGTATTACTTTATCGCTTAGAAAAATTTTCTTGTTAAAAACAGATACGCCGTATCTTGGGGAAAAGATGCATCGTATCGAATTAATTAAACGCGTTGTATTAAAAAAAAATTAAACGCAATACGCCGTATCTGAGAGATCAGATGCGCCGTATCGTTTGATTTAGCACAGTACAACGATAGCAGAACAGAAAAATACGAAAAATAAAAACAAAAAATAAAACACACGAAACAAAAATAAAACACCCAAAAATAAAAACAAAAGCAAACAAATAACACACAATACAACAAATATGCAAAATAGTACAATGATGCAATTAATCTAATAAAAAGAAAAAAGAAAAACCTAATTAAAATACTAATCAAATTAACAGAAAATAACAATTCACTCCCCGGCAGCGGCGCCAAAAACTTGATGCGCGTGATGTGTCGTTGCGGTTTAGCAGTTTTAATGCCTACTCAAGTTTTAAATTTATATTTAGCCGACTTATCAATAACACACACACTTAACGAGCAGTGTACCCGGTCAGTATGAAGATAATGGTAAGTAGAGTGTCGATCACTAAGAGTGGAACGTATAATCTCGTTAATCTAATCAGTATTTTAATATCCTAAAGCAAGGGGGTTTCAGCCTGAGAGACTGGCACAGTTTTGTTTGCAATTAAATAATAAAATAAACAAATAGGCACGAATCAGCAAGTAGCACACACGTACACAGATAGACACTTGAGACAATAAGAGGGCTGTCCTTATGATTAAGTAGATTGTCACTTGTTTTATTGATAGCTTTATATGAAGTGTATGTAATTAACCCTTTCTCGTTGGTCCTATTCTTATCGGCGAGTAAACCCTTAATGACGACTTATGTCTAAAAGTTATTCCTAAGTGATCAATTTAGAAACAACCGTGGGAGCCACACCTTGTCCCGCAGTCGGGTGCCCGCAAGCCACTAATAAACACAGAGGTGGTCAATGCACTAATAAGTAGTAACCAAAGACATCAACATATAAACTTTAATTGATGGGAAAGCAAGTATTAAAGGGAGTGCAATCTTTCCGTTGTCACATTACACAAGCCACCAATCCTGATGAATTAAAGTTTGCTAAAACAATAAAACAAAACTACTTAATGAATTAAATACATGCAGCACCTTCTTACAGCTCTTGTATCTTAGATTTGGGTGTGTCTTGTGCTGCCTCTTGACTGAATTCGTCCTTCTCTTCTGTTCGGTCTTTAGGTTTTCGAACTTCCGAATCTCCTTAATGCGTCTGGTCTACGGGGTATTTATAGTTTGTGTCTGAGGGAAGATGCGGCGCATCTACTTAAGTAGATGCGGCGTATGTACGTAACTTCGCGTGGGGTCCAAGATTATAATATTCAGGAATATTCGTACACCGCCAGAAGATGCGGCGTAACTCTTTATTAGATGCGGCGCATGTCCTCTTGTATCTTGGATCGTATCTGGTGACATCTTGATATAGATGCGGCGCATGTTGATAGTGAGATGCGGCGCATCTGGAGCAGATTAGTCTTGATCTTCTTCATTTTAGTAGACTCTTCACTTTATGCACGTTTTGCTCCATTATTAGTCCAAAATCGCCAAGTTTCACCAAATGCTTGTTTTTACCTGAGAATTACAAAAGTAAACGATTAAGTATCAATCCTCATACATAATATAGTAAAACAAGTCAAATTAATAGGATAAATGATAGTAATAAAATGTACTTATTTGAGTTCATCACAAGTTCATTTCAGCTACTTTGTACCAGTTTCAAGTTATTTTGTACTCAAGTTCAGTAATTATCAATTCTCAAATTATACTGTGAATCGTATAAGCTCTAATACTGTTAAGATCCCATCAAAAGCTTCACACAACCTTGAAATAAGCTTATACAAGCTTTATATAGCTTTTTGTAAGTTTATCTAGTATAATCCAGTTCTTAAATTCAAATGAAGAAGATGGTCAATGAAAGTCAACTCGGGGTCAAATAAGCTATCTGGGGAATTAAAAGCTATAAAGGAAGGCTTAAGGGTATTTTCTAGCTTGTGTGAACAAGCTAGAAGGGTTCTTGGTCCTAGTCCTCTGTGTCTCAGCCAACTCAGTTGAAAGCCTAGTTTTCAAGTTTTCTTTCTTAATTCTATATAGTTACTGTACTAGTGCTAATTGTTGCTTATTTCACTATTTCTCAGCTTATCAGTAGTTAGTAATCATATTTCATCAGTATCATTAGTCTCATATAGCCTTTGTTTTTATTTCACTAAAAAAACCTCAAAAAGTCAAAAATATATAAAATTAGCTTAAGCTTATTAAACTGCTTATTTTAACTTTGAAAGTTGCTAAATATCATTAATATAAGTTATTAATCAGTGATAGTTCCATATCTCAGCTTAATTCGACCAACTTCAGTTCAAACTCCAATCAGACACATCATATAGGGGTGTTTGGGTTAAAGCAGTTACACAAGGCAAAACCCATTGTCACTGTAGATTGACCATTAAGCCAACTTTGTTCAAGCTTATTTTGGTCCTTATAAGCTGTTTCCAGGTTCAGATAAGCTCATTAGATCAGATTAGCATTTTTGCATTGTCCTTGTTAATTTCAGTCAACAAAGAGCTCAAACAAGCTATAATAAGCTAGAGGCTTATTTAGCCTGCTACCTTGGCACTTTTGCACTCATTTCAGTCCATTTAGTGAGTACACCAAGTCCTAGAACCAGTGCACAAGTGTGCACAAAGTTGCAAACAAAAACAGTCAAGCAGACTGCTAGTAGTTTTTGTATTTCATCCTTTTTGCAGATTTTTGATATTTTCTAGTGATCTTACCTTAAGCTACCATAAGCTGTCCTTCTGGACTTAGATAGTCACCCAGCTCACCTATCTTAGGAATTTTTTGCAAGATTTTTAGAAGCCATTTGAGCCCTTAAAACTAGGCTTGAAATCGGGCAAATCTGCCCTGTGCAGGCCTGCACATCAGCTGACCCAAATAAGCTATAGCTTATTGAGAGCTTTACTTGGCTCTTTTCTAGTTTACTCAGCTTAAATTCACTTCACTTAGTACCTTTCAACTAATTTCATAAGCCCATAGCTTATTTTAAAGTTTATAGCTTAATTAGAAAAACTTAAGTTTTAAATAAACCTTAAATAGCCTACTGTCCCATTAAGCCCCTTATTTCTGGCTTATCTAGCTTAAAATAAAAATATTGTCTTTACAAAAGTAGCTTAGAATTAGTTAAAAAGTTAATCAGTAAAAAGAAAAAGTCCAAAAAATAAAGTTTAGCAAAAAGGTCCTATAGGGATTCGAACCCACAACCCCTCGTACGCAAACCCACAGACTCACCCAGTGTGTCAATTGGTCCTTTTCGTTATATCTGTGCACCCTTATTTATTTAAGTATCATATTAGCAGCTTAATTTAATTAGCTTATTTTTAACTAGTAGCTTATTTGCTTATTATAGCTTATCCGTAAAAGCTGTCACACTCACTTTAATTTTGTTAGCTTAGTAATCATATAAGTTATTTTATAAAAAAGTTTCGTAATTTTTTGAATAGTTTTTTTAATCCATTTATTTAGTTTAACTAGTAATTAAATTATAATAAAAAATATAAAAACCAGAAAAATATAAATCTAATTTTCATAATTTTCTTTTGTCATTTTTAATCCAGGAAAAATATAATATCATTTTTAGACCTTAAGAAAATCAAAAATAGAAATATAGTGATAGCTTCTATTTAATAGAATTTATTTTTTTAAATTTTAATTAAGTAAATTTCAATTTTATAATTTTCTTAGCTTCTATTTACTTAGTAATATTTTTAGAAAAAGTTTTAGAATTTTCTTAGTTCATTTAGTATTTTTTTTATAAATTTAAATAGTTTAATAAGTAATTAAATAATAAATAATTAATAATAATTAAATAAAAAGTATAAAAAAATATAATTTAAGTTTTTAAATAAGTTTTAAGTAATTTTACATTTTTAGGTTTTAAATTTCATAAATTTTATAAATTTCACTTTTTAGTCCTTTTTAGCTTTTCCGTTACGCGTTTCAGTTTATTTATTCGCGTTTAATATTATTGTGCATATCTGTTTTAATTTGTTATTTAGAATTGTTTAAAGCAAAATCAAAAGCAATCTAAATCATCAGTCACTCTAATCCTAGCTTTTCACAGTTTTCCATTCACATCTCGTTGGGAAACGATCCGGGTGATCACTTGCCTGGTTTCACACTACACACGAGTATTCGTTCTGAGACTGTTTGCCTTTTATCATTTATTACGGTTGGCCATTCACAAGTGGTTGACTTGTGTGATAGAGAAATAAAAGATAACTAGTTTGGGAGGAATCAAATTTTGGCGCCGCTGCCGGGGAGGTGTGCTGCGACTATTGTGAAGAATTTTAGCGATTAGTGATTCGAGATCCTTCTATCAGAAGTTCCTATTTCCCAAAAACAATATAAAATACAAAAATATTTTTTCTTTTCTTTTCTATATATATTATTATTATAATTATCATATATATATATATATATATATATATATATATATATATATATATATATATATATATATATATATATATATATATATATATATATATATATATATATATATATATATATATATAAACCCAAAAATATTTTCCGTTTTCTTTAATAATAAACAATAAAAATTAACCATCGAGAACCAAGACTGAGTACTACCTAACTGGGGGTACGGCCATAATAAGTTCCCAAACCAAAGAATTAAAACTTTACCTTTGTATCACTTACGAATATCGGCTCACCTTTGATTGATAAACAAACTCTAACGGAGGTTCTAAGATAGTCTGACATTAAATTGTCGGACTGAAAGAAGCGGGTTTTTAAGGAGCATTCAATTGCCCACCTTTGCTTCTCCGCCACTCTATGCGTTTATCTTTTAGAGAGCTA
This sequence comes from Artemisia tridentata subsp. tridentata, assembly GCA_021014915.2. Lineage (NCBI taxonomy): Eukaryota > Viridiplantae > Streptophyta > Magnoliopsida > Asterales > Asteraceae > Artemisia > Artemisia tridentata. The sequence continues at coordinate 63,893,590 of CP139509.1, read as the reverse complement.
CCGTACGCTTGTTGATTGTTGGTTCAGTTTACTTGTGTTTTCTCTCGATCTTGATTTTAATTGAAAAATTTTTGCTAAGTGCATGCGCACTCGTTCTTCTAGGTCTACAAGCCCTTTCCGTGAGCTTGGAAAAATACCTCGAAGACGTCGTAGACGTTCTGCTCCATCAGTCGTACCCGAGATACGAACTGATCCCGAAACCCCTATCATCATGGCAGAAGACCGCCCTATGAATGAGCTTCTCCAGGCTCCCACCGAGGGTTATGGAGATGCCATTATTGTTCCAGCCATCGTGGCTGAGAATTTTGAGCTCAAGACTGGGTTGATAAACCTGGTAACATCGCGTCAATTCTATGGTTTTGAGAGGGACGATCCTCAAGATCACGTTCGATGGTTCAATAAAATCACATCCACCATCAAATGTAAAAATGTCCCGGAGGAATCAATCAAACTTCTTCTTTTTCCGTTTTCTATCGATGATCAGCCCGAATTTGGCTTGACAAACAACCACCTCGATCAATTAGAACATGGGAAGATTTGGTTCAAAAATTCGTAAATGAATTCTTTCCTCCTTCTAAAACCACGCATCTTAAAAATGAAATCATGAAATTCACTCAAAGGTTTGATGAACCATTTGGAGAGGCATGGGATCGTTTCAAAGAATTGCTCCGCAAATGTCCTCATCACGGTTTCACCGATTTGATGCAGATGGACACTTTTTACAGTGGGTTAAACCCATCTGATCAAGATTCTCTCAATGCCTCAGCTGGAGGTAATTTTCTGAGCAAATCCACTAAGGAAGCCATTTCACTCATTGAAAATAAATCTAAGGTCCGCACTGCACGAAACAGGCCATATAATTCCCAGGCTAGTGCTGGTCCTTCCACTTCATCTCCCGTGAGTCAGTCTAGTACTGATACTCAGCTTGCTGAACTCACAAAGGTTATTCAATCTTTGGTTTTCTCCACACAAAAGAAAGAGTCCGCTCCGCAAACTTCTCGCACTGCTGAAATCAAAAAGGTAGAAGTTTGTGTTACTTGTGGTGGTCCTCACGCTTACTATAATTGTACTGCCACCGATGGCAATACATTTGATGTTAATGCTATAGCCGGAACATCCAATCAAGGAGGTAATCAATACCGTCCTCAAGTGGACCCAAACCACCGTGCTAGCAATCAATTTGGACCACCCGGATTTCCTCCTCCCAACAATCCAAATAGGATTAATCCTAATCAACAAAGAGGGCAAAACATGCAAAATCAATTTCATGCCCCAAACAATCAATACCCACCCCAGAGGGGTAATCAAGGGTATTCAGCTCCTAATTATCAGGGACCTCTCCCAAATGAACTTGATAACTACATCAAGTTTAATGAGACCAAAATGAAGGCAATACAAAATCAGATCTCTGGATTGAAAAATGAATTTCAGTCTTCAATACACCAGCAAGGAACTGAGCTTTCAAACAAAATCGATCATTCTCAAAGCGAAGTTAAGAATATGTTTGCCAGTCTCATGAATCATCTTAATCCACCTTCTACCTCAGGAGGTCTCCCAAGTAACACTGTTGTCAACCCAAGGGTGAACTCAAAGCTGTCACTACACATAGTGGTAAAGCTCATGACGGACTCAAGGTGATAAAGGACCCGGTACTTTCCACTAACAATGGAAGTGCTAAATACGTCCAACCTTCGGTCATCCAAAATTCCCCCCCCCCACACTATCACGATTGCTCCTCAACCGTCAAGAATCGATCCTACTCTATCACGATTTACGGTTAAAAGTTTGTCAACCAAACTTAGTGAGCAAAGATCAGCCAGATATTATTCCGAAATGCTCAATGCTGTTCCTGTCAGTGTACTTGATGACAGTGATGATGATGAAGATACCACTTTCGTCAAAGCTATCACCACAAGGAGTGGTGCTGCTTATGAGGAGCCAGCTGGCCCTATTCCTCCTCCGTTGTTTGAAATGGAAAAAGAGACGGAGGATACAACGGACAAAGTGCACATTCCAAACCCACAAAGTACAGCACATGTCCATCCTCCGGTTGTCCCTAAAAAGAAATCCAAACCAGGAGTTGTCTTTGAAACTGTTGAGACTCCTGAAGTCATTGCTCCTAAATCCAAACCTTATATTCCTTACCCATCGCGCTTAAATGAGCAAAAGCTCCGTGAGAAGGCTAGTCAACAAATGGACAAATTCTTTCAAATCTTTAAAGAATTACATTTTGACATAAGTTTTGCGGATGCTATCATTCTGATGCCCAAATTCGCATCAACAATCAAACACTTGTTAAGCAACAAGGAAAAACTGATTGAAATGGCTAAAACTCCATTAAATGAGAACTGCTCAGCGGTTATCTTGAAAAAGCTTCCGGAGAAGCTTGGAGATCCTGGAAAGTTTCTACTACCTTGTGTATTTCCGGAAATGGTTGAATGCTATGCCTTAGCAGATCTAGGTGCAAGCATCAACCTGATGCCTCATTCAGTATGGAAAAAACTTTCTCTTCCGGCTCTTACTACTACCTGCATGACTCTTGAGCTTGCAGATCGAACCATATCTCATCCTTGCGGCATTGCCGAAGATGTGTTTGTGAAAGTAGGAAAGTTCCACTTTCCAGCTGACTTTGTGGTTGTTGATTTCGATGCTGATCAAAAGGTTCCTCTCATTCTTGGAAGAGGATTCCTAAAAACGGGCCATGCTCTTATTGATGTATTTAAGCATGAAATCACCTTGCGTGTGGATAAGGAAGCTGTTACCTTTAACCATGATCAAACATCGAGGTACTCCTCAAATTTTGATTCTGCTTCGGTTAACCGAATCGATGTCATTGACATTACTTCAAAGGAGTACTCTCAAGGAAACCTTGGTTATTTTCATAATTCTGTGAGTGGGAATCCCACCACATCTTCTCAACTTATCATAGCCGACTCTTCACCTTCTCTCACTTCGGTTGAGGGAAGTGATCCCTTTTGGGATGAAGTCGATGCTTTTCTCGCTCTAGATAGTTCACCTCCGCATGAGGTTGATGAAAACTATCTTGATCCTGAGGGGGACATTCTTTTTCTAGAAAATTTGTTAAACAAAGATCCAATTCCCCCTCCTCCACTAAAACAACTTCATAATGAGGGAAGTAATTCTATGCTGGAAGAAATCGAGGCTTATCTCGATTTGGATACATTTCTTCCAGGAATTGATGACACTGAGAGTAATCAGGAGGGAGATGTTATTCTGCTTCTTGAACAATTGTTATACCCAGACGATTATCCCTCCCTCCCACCCAAACCACTTCATAAAGAGGAAATCAAGTCAGTTGCAAACACTGATAAATTTCCTGAGATCAAGCTAAAGGACTTGCCTCATCCACTTGAATATGTATTTCTTGAGGAGGAAGTTCTTATCTTAATTGCTAGTCAGATCTCCCTTCTTCCCTTCACCTACCCGGTGATTTCTCCTATCTTTCACTCATTCGGGAGTGAGGATGTTACTTTTGACCCTGGCATTTTCCATATAACATTGGTTTAATGCCAGATATATCTCTCTTGGTGTGGAACTTTCATGTACTTCAATGTGTATACAAACATCTTGAATGAAAATCCGATGGAGATGGTCTCTTCCACTTACTTCCCCATAGACTTTTAAATTGCTTTTTCTCCCGGGCTGTTCAGGAACCCTTTGTTACGGTTGACCGTTCACAAGCGGTTAGCTTGCGTGATAAACCTGACTGTTCGGGAGGAATCAACTCAATTCGGGGTCGAGTCAAGCTAGCGACTCGGTTATCAAAAAAAAAAAAAAAAAAAAAATGTGTGTATATAAAAATAATGGCTATTAGTATTTCCCTTTCACGTTCTAAGTGTTGGTTTAACAACCGGTTCTTTGAATATTGAGGGCAATATTCAGTTCTAAGTGTGGGGGGGAATTCTTGCGAATTTGATCAAATGTACCATCTAGTACCCCCATTTTTAGCCAAAATTTTAAAATTTTTTCTCACTTAGAACGCAATAAATGGTTATCAGTCCGCCATGTCTAACCCACATAAGGATTGGCTAATCCGAGAGCAAACGGCTCTTGGTAAAGATATATCAAATCCGTTCATGGCTTACAATTTGCCGAAAATTGTATGGTATTCGACTCACCATATCTTTACAAGTGAAGAGTTGGCTAGCCCGCAAGGTTATGGCTTGTGGTAAAGGCAGTAGAAAAACCATGATTGGTAATCAGCTCACCAAAGATAATATTGATAATTTATCTAAGAGTTGGCTAGTCCAGAAGCAAACGGCTTCTGGTAAAGACAAATCAAATCCGTTTACAGCTTATGGTTTGCTCAAAATCATTTGGTTATCATTGTACCAAAATTCTTACTTGAACTGAAACAATTGGCTACTCCAGAAGTAATGGCTTTTGGTAAAGAGATAAATCCATTAAGTTTTCTCAAATGATTGCTAGGGACTAGCAATAGTTTAGTGTGGGGGATTGATGAGTGTCTAAATACTCATCATTTTTACCTAATCTGAGCTGCCAAAACATCCAAAAACTCTCAGAAATGCATCAAAATACTGAAATTATCCCAGAATTGTGTTTTATATGTTTCAGATGCAAAATGTTTAAAAACAGATAAAAAACGAACAAAGTTTGCATAATTGGCAGTTTCAGTCCCTCAACTTTCAAAAGTTGTCAAAACTAGTCCCTGGTTATTCTAAAAACAGGAAAAGTCATCAAAGGTCCTTTAAGAATCATAAAATTACATAATAAGTCCTTTGGTGCAAAGTTTCATAAAATTACAAGTTTAGTCCCTCAACTTTGCAAAATGACAGAAATGGTCCCTGGGATGTAAAAAACTTTAAGAAAATCAATTTTGGGTCTTGTACTACTAATCTTTGGCAGGAATGGTCCTTGGAAATAATTTGGGATTTGGCAGCATGAGTCCTCAAATTTTAGCATATTACACTTTTGGTCCCTATGATTTATCTTAAACCAAAAATCCAATTCCAAAGCCTAAACTAAACCCAGCTATTATAAACCCAAATTCCCAGCCCAACACCAAAGCCCACTAAACTAAATACCCAACCCGGTATTTAAATACCGGTCAAAACCGGTCAAACCTTTCTCCCTCACAACCCACCCCGCCAAAACCACCAAAACCAATACCACTTCCACCCACAGCATTCACTGCCACCTCCCCCCTCCTCCTCAACAAGTTACCTAACACACCAAAAAGCATTTATTGCTTCTCCTTCCCCCCATGTAAACCAGAACAAGTGGAGTTACCCACTTTTACTTTTTCCCGCCAATTTTCATTGTGGACAGCTGAGATTGATTTACATCAAACCAATTGTGGGGATATGATCAGAGGAAGATGTGAAGAAGTTCCCAAGATATTTTAGTATAAATAGCAATGTATTGTAGCCTTAATTGGCAGTAGTTAATTTAGCTTAATCGTTTTTTTCCTTTCCAGTCTTTCAATTATTGTAATTTTCAATTCAAAGCTTCAATACAAGTTCATTTCAGCTACTTTGTACCAGTTTCAAGTTATTTTGTACTCAAGTTCAGTAATTATCAATTCTCAAATTATACTGTGAATCGTATAAGCTCTAATACTGTTAAGATCCCATCAAAAGCTTCACACAACCTTGAAATAAGCTTATACAAGCTTTATATAGCTTTTTGTAAGTTTATCTAGTATAATCCAGTTCTTAAATTCAAATGAAGAAGATGGTCAATGAAAGTCAACTCGGGGTCAAATAAGCTATCTGGGGAATTAAAAGCTATAAAGGAAGGCTTAGGGGTATTTTCTAGCTTGTGTGAACAAGCTAGAAGGGTTCTTGGTCCTAGTCCTCTGTGTCTCAGCCAACTCAGTTGTAAGCCTAGTTTTCAAGTTTTCTTTCTTAATTCTATATAGTTACTGTACTAGTGCTAATTGTTGCTTATTTCACTATTTCTCAGCTTATCAGTAGTTAGTAATCATATTTCATCAGTATCATTAGTCTCATATAGCCTTTGTTTTTATTTCACTAAAAAAACCTCAAAAAGTCAAAAATATATAAAATTAGCTTAAGCTTATTAAACTGCTTATTTTAACTTTGAAAGTTGCTAAATATCATTAATATAAGTTATTAATCAGTGATAGTTCCATATCTCAGCTTAATTCGACCAACTTCAGTTCAAACTCCAATCAGACACATCATATAGGGGTGTTTGGGTTAAAGCAGTTACACAAGGCAAAACCCATTGTCACTGTAGATTGACCATTAAGCCAACTTTGTTCAAGCTTATTTTGGTCCTTATAAGCTGTTTCCAGGTTCAGATAAGCTCATTAGATCAGATTAGCATTTTTGCATTGTCCTTGTTAATTTCTGTCAACAAAGAGCTCAAACAAGCTATAATAAGCTAGAGGCTTATTTAGCCTGCTACCTTGGCACTTTTGCACTCATTTCAGTCCATTTAGTGAGTACACCAAGTCCTAGAACCAGTGCACAAGTGTGCACAAAGTTGCAAACAAAAACAGTCAAGCAGACTGCTAGTAGTTTTTGTATTTCATCCTTTTTGCAGATTTTTGATATTTTCTAGTGATCTTACCTTAAGCTACCATAAGCTGTCCTTCTGGACTTAGATAGTCACCCAGCTCACCTATCTTAGGAATTTTTTGCAAGATTTTTAGAAGCCATTTGAGCCCTTAAAACTAGGCTTGAAATCGGGCAAATCTGCCCTGTGCAGGCCTGCACATTAGCTGGCCCAAATAAGCTTTAGCTTATTGAGAGCTTTACTTGGCTCTTTTCTAGTTTACTCAGCTTAAATTCACTTCACTTAGTACCTTTCAACTAATTTCATAAGCCCATAGCTTATTTTAAAGTTTATAGCTTAATTAGAAAAACTTAAGTTTTAAATAAACCTTAAATAGCCTACTGTCCCATTAAGCCCCTTATTTCTGGCTTATCTAGCTTAAAATAAAAATATTGTCTTTACAAAAGTAGCTTAGAATTAGTTAAAAAGTTAATCAGTAAAAAGAAAAAGTCCAAAAAATAAAGTTTAGCAAAAAGGTCCTATAGGGATTCGAACCCACGACCCCTCGTACACAAACCCACAGACTCACCCAGTGTGCCAATTGGTCCTTTTCGTTATATCTGTGCACCCTTATTTATTTAAGTATCATATTAGCAGCTTAATTTAATTAGCTTATTTTTAACTAGTAGCTTATTTGCTTATTATAGCTTATCCGTAAAAGCTGTCACACTCACTTTAATTTTGTTAGCTTAGTAATCATATAAGTTATTTTATAAAAAAGTTTCGTAATTTTTTGAATAGTTTTAGTATTTTTAATCCATTTATTTAGCTTAACTAGTAATTAAATTATAATAAAAAATATAAAAACCAGAAAAATATAAATCTAATTTTCATAATTTTCTTTTGTCATTTTTAATCCAGGAAAAATATAATATCATTTTTAGACCTTAAGAAAATCAAAAATAGAAATATAGTGATAGCTTCTATTTAATAGAATTTATTTTTTTAAATTTTAATTAAGTAAATTTCAATTTTATAATTTTCTTAGCTTCTATTTACTTAGTAATATTTTTAGAAAAAGTTTTAGAATTTTCTTAGTTCATTTAGTATTTTTTTATAAATTTAAATAGTTTAATAAGTAATTAAATAATAAATAATTAATAATAATTAAATAAAAAGTATAAAAAAATATAATTTAAGTTTTTAAATAAGTTTTAAGTAATTTTACATTTTTAGGTTTTAAATTTCATAAATTTTATAAATTTCACTTTTTAGTCCTTTTTAGCTTTTCCGTTACGCGTTTCAGTTTATTTATTCGCGTTTAATATTATTGTGCATATCTGTTTTAATTTGTTATTTAGAATTGTTTAAAGCAAAATCAAAAGCAATCTAAATCATCAGTCACTCTAATCCTAGCTTTTCACAGTTTTCCATTCACATCTCGTTGGGAAACGATCCGGGTGATCACTTGCCTGGTTTCACACTACACACGAGTATTCGTTCTGAGACTGTTTGCCTTTTATCATTTATTACGGTTGGCCATTCACAAGTGGTTGACTTGTGTGATAGAGAAATAAAAGATAACTAATCATGCATCGACTATTGGGCGGATATCTTCTACAATTACAAAGTCGGTGACATAGGTGAAGTTTCCTACATAAACCGGTAATCCCTTAACTCTTCCCGTGAAGTTACTCATCCAACCCTTGTCAGGGAACATCCTATACCCAAGTTGATTTTTCATTATCAAGTTGTAGTGGGCTCTAGTCATGATGTTTATGGGTGATCTAAGGTCGATGTAGGCTTTCCACACATGCAAATGTCCGATGTTGCATGGTATGTTGAGATTAGAAGGGTCGCCTATTTCTATGATTTGTCTACCTAGGAAGTATGGTGTCTCGGGGTCATCGAATAAGTTTGTATGATATGCGCGCTCTTCCTTAGTGGGTAGCCTATTGAAGTAGTCCTCATCATCATCTACTTCTTCAATCTCACTTGTCCTAACTTCCTTATCAACCTCGACTTTCTTAACCTCATCCTCAGGTTCACTATTATCCTCATTCCTATCAATTGGTTTGATAGTGACAATGTTGACGAAGTGGACGTGTTTGGATGAAGAGGGGTCTTTTACTTGGGGTCCGCTATTTGTGTTCCTAGCGTCCTTATGTGGAGGTGATAGCACTTGGTTATTGAGGGCTTTCAATAAGTTGTCAATTTTATTGGTCATCTCCATTTGTTGTTGATTGAATTCGGATTCAAACTTAGCTATACGCGCTTCTTGAGATGCCATAAATTGGGACATCAATCCTTCAAAGTTATTGGTACTACCATAATTGTTGGAAGGATTGTTATTGAAAGTACGGTTCGAGTTGGAACCGCTTGATTGGAAACGATTAGGTGGGTTGGAAGAATTGGTTTGTTGTGCGTTTTGGTTTTGTTTCCACCTAAGGTTTGGGTGATTTTTCCATGAGGGGTTGTATGTATCACCGTAGGGGTTTGGCTCGGGTTTGAAAGTGTACCACTTGTCTCCCGCTCCGTCGGTACGCGAGGATGCGTAGTCCGCAAAAGCTTGTTCGGGGAGTTCCATGCAATCACGAGTGTCGTGGGGACCACTACATAATTCACATGAAGAAGTGATTTTGTTCACTTGGCTTGAAGGTTTAGGAGCCTCGTAGGATTTCATGAGAAACTTGACTTGGTCTTCAAGTTCTATGATCCTACGGTCGGAAGTGCTTGAATTGTTCGAAGGCAAAGATATTGCCTTGACCGTTTTATTCAAATCACGGGGATCACTCCAACTTTCGTTGTCATAAAGAGCAAGATCCTCTAGGAGAGCCCATGATTGTTCCGCACTTAGATCACGTAGCTTACCACCGGCCGCTTGGTCAATGGTTTGCCTCGTGGAGAGATTGACATGGTCATAGAAGATTTGGACTTGGAGCCAAAGTTCTAAGCCATGGTGAGGGACTCTTTGGAGTAAGTCCTTGAATCGAGTCCATGCCTCATAGAGGGTTTCGCCTTGACGTTGTTGGAACATCAAGATATCATTCCTTAGCTTGGTAGTTCTTCCCGGTGGGAAAAACTGAGCAAGGAAACGAGTGGTGAGATCATCCCAAGAGGTGATGGATCCTGCGGGTTGACGCTCTAGCCATTGACTAGCTTGGTCCCGCAAAGAGAATTGAAAGAGACGCAGTCGGGTCGTCTCTCGAGTGGCAACATCAAGGTCTATAGAATCAACGATTTTGAGAAAGTCCTTGAGATGTTGATTAGGATCTTCAGAACGAAGTCCATGGAATGCGCATCCGCTTTGCACCAACCGGATGGTGTCGGATCGCAAGGGAGTGACATTGGCTCCTTGAGTGAGCTCAATGGTGTTTCGATAGCCATGGTGGCTAGGACGGGAATACTCTCCTAAAGTACGGGCTCTAGGAGGTGGTGGTGGTTGTTGTGGTGGTGGGTTGTTGGGATCGAGGATATTACCATCTTCCATGATGTCGAATGGTAATGGTTACGAACAAAGAAACGAAGAAAATAGATAGACTAAAGAAAACCTAGAAAAATAAAATAAAAATCTCACTAGAAAGGAATCTAGTGAGTAGACCTATAAAATAAAAATTCAACCTAAACAATAACTATTCCCCGGCAGCGGCGCCAAAAACTTGATGCGTGGTTTTGCGACCTTACAACAGGTTTTACCTCTCAAGGGATCTCGAGAGGCTTACAACCCCACCAGGCAGTGTACCTGACCGATGTAGTATAGTGTAGTGGTAAGTACGGGGGATTGATCGTTGTAACACCCCAACCCGGCAAGGGTAGAAGTATCACACAAATGGCTCCATATCAGATCAAACAAAGCATACAATCAATAGTAATACAATGGTTCTCAAAGGTTACAAATGAAATCTTTCAATACAAAGGGTTACAAAGGAAAATAAAAGCTGCCTATCAAATCCATAAGTACATCTCTTATAATGGCTTCTACTCAAAGTCTTCTAGGTCCAAAGTCTCTTCACTCTTACCCAGCTTCCAACTAAAACCTGCCGCGGAAAAAGAAACGCGGCTGAGCTACTAGAGCTCAGTGAACAGATATAACGTAACAAGCAGTAGTATAATGTATAATTTACATGAGTAAAAGAGTGTGGAAACATGAATACATTGTACCAAGATGAAAGGTAAGAGTACATGGTATCATAAGGGAAGGTAAAATGGTACATGGTAAAGGAAGTCAGAAATCCACTACGAGCCCATAACATAACATGAATCATAATCATAATCATAATCGTAAACATGCCGAGGGGAGACCTCTTAGTATCCTGTAAATATGAGGGGTGTCCTCAATCATGGGTATCCTGTAAATATGAGGGGTGTCCTCAATCATGGGTATCCTGTAAATATGAGGGGTGTCCTCAATCATGGGTTGGAGTAGCTAGCTCCCGGAGTGTGAAAGACGTGTATCGCACACACCATCAGTCACCATGAATAACATAACATAACATGAACATGAACAAATCTAGGATGCATCCATACGCCCCCGGTGGCCATAATCTGCCTCTACATAAACATGAATCATAAACATAAACGTGCAGGGACGGGACAGGTCATCACTCTCCTGCCCTAGAGTCATGCCATCGGTGCATCGACTGACATGGACATGAAACCCTCATGCCTAGTGAGTGGCTCGTAGTATCAAACTGAGGGTAAAGGTCAAGTATCATGAATCATGTTTTTAGTTTACTTGCATAGGTCAATAATCATGTTTCATAAGTTCATAATCATGGTTCATAATCATGGTTCATAAGCAAAGTTCGTAAGCAAGGTTCATAAGTAAAGGTTCATGAGCAAGGTTCATAAGCAAAGGTTCATGAGCAAAGGTTCATAATCATAAAAGGTTCAATATCATGATGGTTCAATAATCGGAGTTCATGAATGAAGGGAAACATAGCAATGGTATAGGGAAACCCTAATACGAATCATAATCAGAGAATGAAGGCCTCTTATCACAGAAGCAGAATATCTGTACCTTATTACGAATGCAAGAACACAAGAGTAGCAAACTGACAGGGATCAAATCACTCCCTCTTCGAACCTAAAGGAGTAGAAGACAGAATTACTATTTTTAGTAACTTCTCATATTTAGTAATTTTTCATATTTAGTACGTTTCCATAATTAAAAGTTTCCGAAAATAGTAATTTAATACTTTAAGGTTATAATTGACAATTAATAATATTTAAGGGTTAAAACGACAATTATAATAGTTTAGGGTTAATTATGTCAATTTAGTAAAGTTTTAGGGTCAAAATGTAAATAATCAAAATTAAATATTGAAAATGTCAAGTAAGTTTATTTTATATTAAGATGATAATTTAGACCACGTCGTTCATAATTTATTTAAACGTACTCTCGACATTAGTTAGACCACGGCGACCAAAAATACACGACACAACTTTTAATCCGGTTCAAACACACATTATACACATGTTTAAGACTCATGATCAACCCACCAAGACACCATAATAACAAATATAAACGAGTTACCCATTTCACACATAACTCACACGCATTCTCATGCACACCTACACGACCCTTTCTTCCTTGCCCATTTAACGTGACCAAAACCCACACGAAATCCTCTTTTGAACAGCAACATACGACCCACATTCATACCATAACCTCCACATAATTCGACATAAGTACTTCCACACGTACACACCACATGACATAGGACCAGACATTAATGAAGCAAAATATGTTTAGCAGCCCTTATGAAATCCACACTCTCATTACACACTTAACAAATTAACGAGCTAAAACATGTTCACAAGGTCAGACCTTTTTTTTTATTCACGTATTCCCCATGCACATACCACCATTTTATATAACTAAACACACATATATGCATTCACATAAAATTACACATAATCCCAATGCATGTCCATCTATTATTTCTTAGGTTTTAGTCTATTTTATATCTCATATCATAAACATGTTCAATGACGCAATCACAGACACGTTCCATTAGCCACTTAGCATGCATAAAATCACCCCAACCAAGCCTTATATTTACGTATTTAATTCCGTGCTCCCATCTTTTATTACTTGAGTTATTTTCCAGATTTAGAAACGTATATTAATGATCAGACTAGGGTTGTATGATTAGTTTTGGTCGAATACAATTGGGGTCAAATCGGATCAGCAAAACATAGGTCGATCAGGTCAGAACAGAAAGTAAAGGTAGAATACATCAGGTTTTAACACGTTGTAGGATGATTTCATGTGACGTTTTCTTATAGTTTCATATGTTAACGGTCAGCCAACAACATAAACAGACCAGGTTAGCATGATCTCTTTTAGGTTTTTTTTTAGTGTTTCATATTCAGATTTTATAAGCATATGTGTGTCGAATGGAAACAAGGAAACAAGAGTGACTAAGTGATGATACCTTGCTGATCAAAGAAAACAAGAACCAGAAACCTTGAACAAGACTCACGAAACAAAACCTAACAGCCATCCAAAACCACGAACACGCCTTAGCAACACCCTTGTATACCACGAATGAATACCAACAACAAGCAACCTTTGAAGCCTTGATTTTGAGAGAGCAGATTGTGTGTCTCGTATGAATGGGAGGAGAGGAAAAAGAAAACACGCTATAACCAAAAATAAGGAGGAGCGTGTCTCCCATTTTGGCAAGTTATAAAGTGAATTCAATTTGATTGCATTTTTAATTGTCAGTTATTTGTGCTATAATAAAGCCAAGATTTGTGGAATTGAAGGTACATAATTCGGATGCTAGGAAAGTTAAATTTGCGAATTGGAACTAGCAAAACGTGTGATGGCCTAGGAAATTTTTGGAAAGTATAATTTATGTAACAAATATTTATTTAGGCATTTTACTTAGGTTAGTTTTAGTTAATTGTATTTATATTTATAACATATAGTAATTATAATGTGTAACTTAATTATGAGGTAATGACATATGGTTAAAGTTTTAGGATAAAATGGTATAATGCTCTTGTATCATTATTTGCATGTTCTTATAAATTAAATAAAAAAAAAAATCTTTTTGAGGGGCAAAATGGGAATTTCAACTGAATGGAAATTGAGGGTTTTACAATCGTTCTCCACAGGGAATAGTGTTCGTTAGGTATGAAAAACTACTCTAATAGGTCTAAGGGTGAGAGAAGATTCTTTTTATGTTTTTATAATTTTATGAAAGCAAGTAAAATCTCGGGTTTGAAAGAGTGGGCGGAATTAGTTGCTAATCAACTAACCCAAATTACTACGAATGAAAATAAAATAAAATAACTGAAAATGAAAAGGTGGTAAAACTTATGTGGAGAGAAATGTGTTTACTTAGATTTCCTTACTCCCTAACTATCTTTTACCGGTTGATTAGTGTGTATTAATTGCGTGGATGACGGGTGTATTCCTTAATACCAATCGTAGGGTGGCGTACGTACTTCCCCAACTCTACAAGCTCCTACTTCACTCCTATGTCGAGCCGGCTAGGAAGCTCCTAACATGGAATCACTAGAATTCGCTTGTGCATTAAATACAACCATAAAAACCTTAGTACGCATTGGTTCATGTTTCTTAAGACGTTCAAGCAAGTTACCGAATAGGAAGTTAGCCAGTTTTCTTAAGCCTAACATAGATGAACAATCATCCAATACAACTAATAACACACTAATAACCAATAATCAATAGCTAGGTTTCATTAGATCTAAGCAAACACAAGATAAATCTAGTCTAGCATGTTAAACAAAAGACAAGAACAAGATAGAATCAAACAACACATAGACATATTGAATGATTAATTGATAACTTATCTTCAATGTAACATGGAAGATCTCAAGGCAAAAAGCCTTGAAAAAGCTGCTAAAATCGTCTTAGGGTTTTCACACACAAAGTTCCCCAATAAGTTCCACACTAATGACAAAAAATTACAAAACTATATATAGACTTTCAGATCTGACGCCGTCACGTTATGGAGTGTGACGCCGTCACCTCGCCGCTTTTAGGGTTCCCGGATGGCCTTCTTGACGCCGTCCCTCTTTAGCTCTCCAAAATCCGTTCTGGCTTATCAAGGCTTGACGCCGTCAGATAATGGCTTGACGCCGTCCCTCTTTAAATTAAGCCGTGACGACCTTGATCACATTAAAGCGTGACGCCGTCAGAATTCCATGCAAATTTCTCTGGCTTATCATGAGTAATTTTCACATCCACCACTTTTGCCAAGCCATGACGCCGTCCAGAACAAATCCTGACGCCGTCAAAGGTAATTTCCAGCACAATTTTGAGACTTTGTCGTTTTCTTCACTTTTATGCTCCAAAAACGTCCAAAATGCCTCCTTTTCCAGATTTCTCCTCAAAAGTACCTAAAATGACAAAAGGAACGATTTAGGGCAATATTTGATCAAATAAATACGATTTAGGGCTTAAATGACCCCTTAAAAGCGGTACACTTTTCGCTTCATCACTAGTCTGTTGGAATACTAAGAAGCAACAATCAGTTGCCATGTCCTCAGCAGAAGCTGAATATGTTGCAGCTGCCAGTTGGTGTGCAAATGTGCTATGGATGAAAAGTCAACTCAGTGACTATGACATCCGTTACAAGATGGTTCCCATCTTTTGTGACAACACAAATGCAATTGCTATCTCAAACAATCCTGTTCTTCATCAGAGAACCAAACACATTGATATCAGATATCATTTCATCAGGGATCATGTCATGAATGGTGACATTGAATTACACTTCATTCCCACTGAATATCAGCTAGCTGATATATTCACCAAACCATTGGATGAACCAACTTTCACAAGACTGAAAGCTGAATTGGGAATGTTGGATATTGAGAATCAGTCCACTGATTGAATCCATCCAACTTAGTGTAAATTCTGATAACGTTTGGTCCCTGACTCAATGATCGTACGTAAAGTACGTGTCAAATATACACGATACGTGCGAGTCAGCAAGTCAATTTTTTTGGGAAAAAGGTCAACGTGCAAAACTCACAAGTAATATATATGTGATACCGGGCAAGTGTTACCCGGGTCGTGTCCCAACGAGGTGTGAATGAAGGATGTCGTTTGAAGTTTGTTATTAAAATGCTTGAAGGAATGATTTTTATTTTTTGTTTTGTTTTCTATTAAACTAAAAGATTAAAGACTATTTTAAGTGATTAAAACAAGATTAATTAAGCAAAACTACAAAGATAATAATGAACTCTAGAAAATAAGATAATAAAAAGATATGTTTGTTAAGTAATAATTAAACTAATAACAATTAATTCTACAATAGTAAACAAAATATTAAACTAAGTATTTAAGCTAAAAATGATAAAAAGGTAAGAGAATAAGACCCGGTGATTTATACGAGAGAATTACCACCCGATCTTATAAACTAAATAAATTATTAAAGTTGTAAACTTTAATGATTTTTAAGCTTATAAGACCCTTAAGCTCCACGCCTTAAGTCGCGAAAGATAAGAGATCAAAGAAAAACAAGAACTTTATTAAAGATTAGCAATAATAAGCAACAATAAGCAATACTATATAAAAAACAAGAAAAATATATAAACTTTTATAAAAAGTAAAAGTGTAAAAGAGTGTGTGTGACCAATGTGTAAAACAAGATTTTACACCTACACCATCATAAAAGCTCTTTTATCACAAGTCTTTATATAAAAATTTATAAGTTTTATAAACTAAAAATAAAATAAAACAAAGAGATATATGATAAATAAAGAAGAATAATAAAAAATAAAAATAAAAATAATAACTAAAGATAAACAAAGCAATAAAATTAAACTCTTAAATAAAACATTATAGCATTAATATTTAACAAAATACATAAACTAAATTGAGTGTGTAAAAAAAATGTAAAGAGAAAGATTGCAAGACAGAAATTAAATGCTAAACATAAAGTTAAAACATAATATAAATTGAAAGAAATACTATTGCAGAAAATTAAACTAAAGAGTGATTACTGTTATTTTAATTCATAAGTAAACTGAACTGTGTGTAAAATAATAACGAGAGGAAAGAAAAAAAATTACAAAGGAAAAAAAAACTAACTATTGCTATTGTGTGTAAAATGTAAAGAGAAAAACTACTACTAAACTACTCTCCCTTTCTTCGGATCATGGCTTCATATTTATAGCCACTTGAGTCGGCTATTTTCCAAGCTAAGTGGGACCATTCTTTTTGTTATTTATTTCTTCTCTTTTGCGCATGCCACAGGACAACATGGCTGCATTCTTTTTCTTTTCTTCTTTGCTAGTGACTTGATGAGAGGCGGGGTCCACGTTCTAGAACATTGATTTAATTTAAGTTCGGAGTGAATTGCCACTTGACACCCCTGGCTTCATTTTTAGTCCTTGTCTTCTTTAAACTTCATATGAATTAAACGCCTTTGGTCCCTCATCGTTCTTTATATTTAATTCAATGGTCCTTGAAATAAATAATTTTTAAATTTCTCTTCTTTTGCCTCGATGCTCCAAATAAAATTAACGATAGACTCGCAATTCCGTACTATTTCCAATCTCGTGCTCGATTTTTGTCTATTTTGTCTTTCTTTTTGTCCTTTTCTCATATCCGTACCTGCACATGTACAAACACCAAAACAAACATATAGATGGCATTTTTTATATGTTTTTGGTCTATTTGATCCGTTTAATCGGGTAAAAGATGAGTATATTTTAACACATATCAAATCTTCTAGACTAAAGTATTGCCGTGTTCTCACGCAATGTTATCAACTCACGCTTTTGAAACCAAAAATTTCAAACCTCTTTTTACTAACTTTGAAAAATAGCAAAATATTCAAAAGAGATTTAAGAAATCAAAAGTTCTAAAAACGCCCCATTTTTTTCATTTTCTTCACACTTATTCTATTTTTGTATTTTTCTCTTTTCTTGTGACGGGATGTTGACTTTCATTATTTCACAATAACTTTTAGGATCACGGAGTAGGAAACACAACTCATAAAGAAGTGACCGTACGGATAAAATTAATCGTCCCTGATTTTTCACAAATCCCCAAACTAAGCTTAAAAACGAAATCATTGTTAAATACAAGTTAAGATGCTAACGCTACTCATGAATGTAAGTTGTAAATTTTTCACTCCCCAATTATTCTATAAGTTTGGTAAGTGTGCTCTTTTTCAAAAGTTTTATCAAAGAAATCGATATTATTATGGTTATTACTAGTATTTGTTTAAGTCAAATATTAATTTACCGGGAATCTTGAAATCTAAGGATCAAAGGGGCCTTTTCCATGTAGCGGCTTTCTTCTCGGCATATCCCAAACCAGTTGGCTTTAGGTGACCAGGCTTTTGACACCTCACAGAGAATAGTACCGGAATCAGCGGGATTTCGATTTCAAAGATTTCTAAGATTCCCGCTAAGTTAATATTAAATACTTAAATAAACAATAACCGACGATCATTTGGAGATTAAAGACGCAAAGATGAGATCACTCCATGTAGCGACTTTCTTCTCAGCTTGTCCTTTTAGCAAAGCTTAGGAGGCTAGGTTTTTACACCCTCGAGAATAGTATCGGAGCTTTCGGGGTCTTTTGAAATCAACAATCTACCAAATTCCCGTTAAACTTTTAACACAAAATCGACGAATACTAGTTCAACTTCCGATTTAAATTTAAGAAAAAGAAAGCTTCATTTATTTATAAGCAACATTTTTATTCACATAACACATATTTTTCATTTTTTTTCACTTTTTTTTATCTTTTTTTTTTTTTTTTTTTTTTTTTTTTCATTTTTATTTTTAAAGACATATATATACTTGCATCATACTTGTGATTTTACTCACTTGCTTTTGCAACATTATTTCGATTTTAAGAAAGTATGCTTGTTCGAAAATTTAAATAAAAAGTTGAACTCGTACTCTATATCAAAGTTGTATAAAAATTTGTAATAAAACGATTTCTAAGTTTAAAAATTTGAAAACAGCACTAATTTAGCTTATGGGAGGAAAAACTACAAATTACATTGATGAGCCTTTAAGATAACCAACAAATCCTTGCTTAGCATCACAACTTATAATTAACTCTATCATTTCTCGTTCTTCGCAAATTTAAAATCTTTAATAAAAAGATCCGCGAATGCTTAGTCAAAATGGTTAAGGGGACAAGCTAGAGCTCAACACGCCCAGTCAAGTCAAAATTTTATTCCTACTCTAACTAACGGAAAATCAACAATGTGTCATAACACTTATGATATTTTTGCAAAATTTTTAAATTTTCTCATTTTTTTTTGGATTTTTAGTGGAAAAACAGGGTTGCGAGGGTAAACGACAAAATGCAAGGTAATATCAAATCGAAATATCACCCCCCCTCAGACTAAAACGAAACATTGTCCCTGTTGGGAATTAAATGTTCTGAAGATTAAGTATCAAGAACTACAAGTATTAACAGTTCCAACTGCTGTGAAGAATACTCTAACAGTTCCAACTGCTGTGAAGAATACTCTAACAGTTCCAACTGCTGATGTATATCTTAGGACTGTTCAAGCTATAACTAACCGTTCCAACTGCTAGTTGAGACTGCTGGTTGGATAAGTATTGAAAAGATATTTGTGTACTAAAGTCAAGAATATACGGTAGATAATATCTTACCCCATGTGCTTAGTTAACAAGTTGTGTACACAGATACATGTTGTATCTTATGTACTGACACTCTCAAGATAAGTTAGCAAGTAGTTTCGACTAGACTTTAAGCAATATTGTAAAGATCTTCTTGGACTATAAAAGAAGATCTTAGTCAAGTGATATGTATGTGTCTAAAAGTGATTGTTAAAAACACTTAGAACTTTCATAACTGTTAGATAAGAACAAACACAAAATATCACAAGTTAGAAAAACTTAAGATTCAAGGTTCTATCCCTAGTGATATCTCAAGATCACTCGTATTATTATCATTAATAATATTGAATCGTTTGGTGATAATCTTTCATTGTTCCTTGTTCAATAACAAACACAACTGTTCCATTTCCATAACACAAATAACCTTCTAAGTGTGATTAAGTAGATTCCGCATACTTAATCATATTAACTCAATATATCATACACACAAAGAACAAAAGGTTTAACCACCTTAACCATGTGTCGAATCCTAACAGTCCCCAATGTTTTAAAAGGTAAGGGTCCTCCTACGCAAATCTAAGGCCGTTTATGAATTATGCCAAATAGATAACGTTAGTCGATATGATTAAGGATACCGGATTTCCCATTCAGCACTGTAAGATAAGACTTGAGAGATAGACAAAACCATGAGCACGAGAGTCTTCACATGTCGGGCAAACCCTGTACAAGACACAAAACACAAAACACAAGAAATGGAAGAGATAGACCTCCTCACGTTACACTTATTAGAACACAAATAAAACACACGGATAAGCATGGGTTGCCACCCACGAAGCGCTTGTTTATGATCAAGTCGTTAGCTTGACTTGCCCCGAATTCATTTGTTCATGGGGAAGCATGTGGAAGAGAAAATCTCCATCGGGCTTTCATTCAAGATGTTTGGATAAACATTGAAGTTCTTGAAAGTTTCACTCCGATGAGATACATCCGGCTAAAAAGAATGATAAATTGAGATGCCGGGATCAAAAATGGTGTCTTCACTCCCACATGAGTGAAGGAAAGGACAATCTACCTTATAGGTGAAGAAAGGTAGAAAAACTCGATCGACATATGTGAAGTCAATATAATGGCTATCTTCAGAAGGAAATGTCACATTTGTCGGAGAAAGAGTATCCTTATGAATTTCGGGATTAAGTATTGAGGTCATATCATCAAGTTTAGGAATAATAGAGTCCTTGACCTCATCGTTCTCTAACACTTCATCAAAGAGAGGATTTATTTTGCTAGAAAAGTACTCATCATCAAATTCAAAAAGAGAATTCGAATAGACTTTGAGACTTTCATTTTGAACGTCCTCGTCAGAAAGTGATTCGTCATCACTAGAGGAAAAATCATCTTTGAAATTGAAAAGAGGGTTAGAAAACGTCCCGGAAAAATCATCTGTAGTGTCAAGAGGATGATCACTACGAAAAGAACCATCACTTTCACTGTCGGATATATCCTCATACTCACTTGGGATTGGGAAAAGGTTCTCAACACTAGACTTTATGAATTCGTCCGATTCCTTTTCAGGAATAGTGCTAAGATGCTCATCCCCCATAATGAGAGAGTCCTCGGAGTCCATAGTCGGTAGGATGGATGTGATTGCAATAGACTGAGGGAGTTGAGAAATGATATCGTTCAAAGGAATAACACTCTCCTCGTCGTCTTCCTCATCATCGTCATCGAGAATGGCAGCCTTGAGAAATATGGAACGCCTTTGTGCTGCTCGTTCTTCGGCTAGTAATTCTTCCATATATTTTTCATGACGATCTTCTTGGGGAAGTTTATTAACCAAATCCTTAACTTTTTTTTAGTAAACCTAGAACATGGAGAAGTTCTTGAGGAAGTGGCTGAGGTTGTGTTTGAATCATTTGGTACTGTGGAGGTTGGTCAAGATAAGAATAATCATAATTGTTACAAGGGTCATGCTCATAGACAAGCGGGTTCCTCTTTTGACAATCGGAGTTATAATGCGGACCTCCACAGAATTCACAACAGTAAAACTGTTGTGACTGACTCGGTGAATCATATGGATATTGGTCATAACCAAAATTTTGATTGTTACACGAAACCTGCTCATAGACAAGCGCGTTCCTTGTTTGACAATCAAAACTTTGGTGTGGACCTGCACAATATTCACAAAAATATGTTTTCATCTCATGGTGTGGGGGTTGGTTAAGGAAATTGGTTGTTTCATTGTAGGGATTTTGGTCATAGACAAACCCGTTTCCCGAATTTACAATGCTACAACCGGGGGAAATTTCCACCATTTGGAGGAGCCCCACACCATTCACAACCATAATGGTAAGATGAAGACATAAAGAAGAATTAAACGGATAAAAGGAATGAGAAGATTATTTTTGGATTTTTATAATTTAGAAACATTTGAAAAAACACAAAAGAAAAAGGAAAATAAAATTTGAAAAGAAAATCTTTTTGGGTTTTGCATTTTTTTTAACACTTTTGGAAAAGTGTTTGTGATTTTTCAAAATTTTTGTTTTTTGTTTTTTTGTTTTTTTTTTTTTTTTGTTTTTTGTTTTTTTTAATAAGAAAATATATACAAAATAAAAATGATAACTTCACGAGGAAGGATCTTCAAGTCACTAATCGTTTAAACCTTAACGATATTGTCGCAACACAACCTCCCCGGCAGCGGCGCCAAAAATTGATCGTACGTAAAGTACGTATCAAATATACACGATACGTGCGAGTCAGCAAGTCAATTTTTTTGTTGAAAAAGGTCAACGTGCAAAACTCACAAGTAAGATATATGTGATACCGGGCAAGTGTTACCCGGGTCGTGTCCCAACGAGGTGTGAATGGAGGATGTCGTTTGATGTTTGTTATTAAAATGCTTGAAGGAATGATTTTTACTTTTTGTTTTGTTTTCTATTAAACTAAAAGATTAAAGACTATTTTAAGTGATTAAAACTAGATTAATTAAGCAAAACTACAAAGATAATAATGAACTCTAGAAAATAAGATAATAAAAAGATATGTTTGTTAAGTAATAATTAAACTAATAACAATTAATTCTACAATAGTAAACAAAATATTAAACTAAGTATTTAAGCTAAAAATGATAAAAAGGTAAGAGAATAAGACCCGGTGATTTATACGAGAGAATTACCACCCGATCTTATAAACTAAATAAATTATTAAAGTTGTAAACTTTAATGATTTTTAAGCTTATAAGACCCTTAAGCTCCACGCCTTAAGTCGCGAAAGATAAGAGATCAAAGAAAAACAATAACTTTATTAAAGATTAGCAATAATAAGCAACAATAAGCAATACTATATAAAAAACAAGAAAAATATATAAACTTTTATAAAAAGTAAAAGTGTAAAAGAGTGTGTGTGACCAACGTGTAAAACAAGATTTTACACCTACACCATCATAAAAGCTCTTTTATCACAAGTCTTTATATAAAAATTTATAAGTTTTATAAACTAAAAATAAAATAAAACAAAGAGATATATGATAAATAAAGAAGAATAATAAAAAATAAAAATAAAAATAATAACTAAAGATAAACAAAGCAATAAAATTAAACTCTTAAATAAAACATTATAGCATTAATATTTAACAAAATACATAAACTAAATTGAGTGTGTAAAAAAAAATGTAAAGAGAAAGATTGCAAGACAGAAATTAAATGCTAAACATAAAGTTAAAACATAATATAAATTGAAAGAAATACTATTGCAGAAAATTAAACTAAAGAGTGATTACTGTTATTTTAATTCATAAGTAAACTGAACTGTGTGTAAAATAATAACGAGAGGAAAGAAAAAAAATTACAAAGGAAAAAAAAACTAATTATTGCTACTGTGTGTAAAATGTAAAGAGAAAAACTACTACTAAACTACTCTCCCTTTCTTCAGATCATGGCTTCATATTTATAGCAACTTGAGTCGGCTATTTTCCAAGCTAAGTGGGACCATTCTTTTTGTTATTTATTTCTTCTCTTTTGCGCATGCCACAGGACAACATGGCTGCATTCTTTTTTTTTCTTCTTTGCTAGTGACTTGATGAGAGGCGGGGTCCACGTTCTAGAACATTGATTTAATTTAAGTTCGGAGTGAATTGCCACTTGACACATCTGGCTTCATTTTTAGTCCTTGTCTTCTTTAAACTTCATATGAATTAAACGCCTTTGGTCCCTCATCGTTCTTTATGTTTAATTCAATGGTACTTAAAATAAATAATCTTTAAATTTCTCTTCTTTTGCCTCGATGCTCCAAATAAAATTAACGATAGACTCGCAATTCCATACTATTTCCAATCTCGTGCTCGGTTTTTATCTATTTTGTCTTTCTCTTTGTCCTTTTCACATATCCGTACCTGCACATGTACAAACACCAAAACAAACATATAGATGGCATTTTTTATATGTTTTTTGTCTATTTGGTCCGTTTAATCGGGTAAAAGATAAGTATATTTTAACACATATCACTCAACAAATCTCTTAGTGAATAAGAATCTTATATATCACTGAATAACCTTCCCTGAACATCTTCACTCTGAATGAAAAGTCATCCAAGGGCCTCAAGACTCAAATAAATGACATTCAATGCTATACTAAATGCTCTAAGTATCTAGTTAGTAAATATCCAAGGTTGGTAACTGAACACCTATTTATAATATAGGAATATATGTTCTTATACCTTCTAGCATCCACATCTTGGGCCCTCACATCATCACCACATATCACATATGGCATTTAATGACTCTCCTCACATACAATATCTTTTGATATTATATGTGGTGACGTCACACTGCAAAATTCACTTTTTGTAGACGGCACAACTGTTCACCTTGGCAGTTACGCAAAATATGGAAAAGTAGAAATGTGAAATTTAATGCAGATATCAAAAGTTTTTTACAAAACAGTTTTCAAATTTTTGAGTAAAATTCGCTATTGTGCAAAAACTACCCTCTCTCCAATTACCTATAAATACCCACACATAAAAATAACACACACACGCTTTGAATTATATCAAACTCTTGCATTTTTTTTCAAAAACTTGTGTGTGTTCTTAACCTCAAAACCAGACCTTTTTTCTTGCAAAATCAAGACCTTCTTTTATAATGGCTGCTTCTAAAGCTATTACCTGCGCCCCTAATGTTGAATTCTAACTAGAGGGCGTGGATTTGACCAAAAATAATGTCGTAGGGAATTTTGCCTATCCGGAAAAATTTCTGGCCTATAAGGATATGGTAAAATACCTGCATCTACCATGACTACTTGAGGGAGTTCTGGTGCACAACAGTGGTCACCAACCATGATGTCATCAAGGACTCCATCATCACCTTCTTAGTGAACAATGGGAGGAAAACCCTCTCCCTTGATTACAAGACCTTTATCAAAGCCACAGGCCTTGTAACACCCCAACCCGGCAAGGGTTATGATATCACGATAATGGTTTCATATCAGATCAAACAAAGCATACATCTATAGTAATACAAGAATTTTCAAAGGTTACAAATGAAATACATAAATTACAAGGTTACAAATGAAACTTCCGATAAATACTAATTCTAAAACATAATAACTTCTAATCAACTCTAATCCAGATGACTATCAAGGTCTTCTAAGTCCAAGGTATTCTCCACTCATTCCCAGCTTCCTACTAAAACCTGCCGCAGGAAAAGAAATGCGGCTGAGCTACGAGAGCTCAGTGAACAGATACATAAACAAAGTAATGATAACGAAACAGAAATAAGATATGGTGCAATGGGAAATATCATAAGGTATAACAATGAGAAGGTGTAAAGAGAATAGAATAGGATAGTAATCCACCACGAGCCCAGACAAATCAGATAATCAGATATAGTAACCATAGAGGAGCGACCTCTCATATATGTGAAGGGCATGTATTGCACACAGTACCAATCACCAGACAATAACAAATCATATATAGATAATCCACTAAACAAAACAGATCTAGGATGCATCCATACGCCCCTGCAGACAAATCGTGGCCATATATATACTTGAGCTCATAACAGATAACAGATAAGGGACGGTGTGGAACATCACTCAACCACACTAGAGTCATGCCATTGGTGCATCAATGACATGGCCATGTTACCTTCATGGCTAGGGTCACAAATTTTGGCTCGGGTATCAAACTAAGAGTCAAATATCATATCAAATCAGAATGTCATATCTAAAGGTTCATAACAAATGGTTCATAACAGATGGTTCATATCAAATATCTCAGAAGTAATATCAAAGGTCCAAATCAGAGTTAATCAGATCAAGGTTTATAAAGCAACGGATCATAGCAAAGGTTCACAACAAAAGGGTACATAGCAAAGGGCTTCGGGAATCTTAAACGAATCGGAATTCAAAATCAAAATCAAGGGAATAAGACACCCTTACTGAAAAAGGGCAGAGTATCTGTACCTTATCGCGAATGCAAACAAAGACAAGAACAGAAAGCACAGAAATGGATTAGGACCTCTCCTTCTTCACACCTAAAGGAGTAGAAGACGGAATTACAAAGGGGTTCAAGTTCAAATTACCATTTTTAGTTATCTTTCCATTTTAAGTAACTTTCCAGATTTAGCAGGTTTCCAAATTTAGTAAGTTTCTATCTTTAGAAAGTTTTCTTATTTGGTAAGTTTCCATAATTAGAAAGATTAAGTATCATAACTTACGTTAAGTCATTCTTTAGTCATATTATGAACATAGGGTAGATCTTAACAAGTCTTGATAGTTCAGGGTCAAATATGACAAGTTTCCATAAATTAGGGTTTTATTTGTAAATATTCCAAAGTTAAGGGTTTTAAATGACAATATTGCAAGTTACTAATTTACAACACATATTTTATCCAGAATCACATTTTAGTCCATTAAGTTTCAATATTTACATTTTACATCCTTAAATTATCAAAATTACAACATAACCCTTATAGTTATATAATTTACATTTTAACCCTTTCTATATCCATAATTACACAACAAACCTTTTCATTTACTAAATTACAGAATATACCCTCAAATATAAGTGTGGTACGAATCAAACCCCCAAGTTTCATATAATTACACATTTGGTCCCTTTAGTTTATAAAACTTACAATTTAAATCATAATTCCATTTTAATTACACATTCAACCCATAAATTCCCAAAATTACATATTACCTCCCTAATAATATTATTTACACAGAAAAATCACAAGTTTCCTGAATTTACACTTTTAACCCCTCTATTTAATTAATTTCCATACGAAAACCCTAATTTATACATAATTCCATATCTTGCATATTTTACACACAAGGACCTCATGTTATAATTTTTACACTTTGGTACTGATCTAATTAACATTATAAAAATAACCCATACGTTTTAAAAATGACAAAACACCCCCTTACATTTTTATTTCCAAATCATTACATGCCATCATTACTACATCATAATTAGACATCTATGAACATAATTCCAGATCCAAAACACAAACCCTAATCGAAAACCCTAGGGTTTTATTATTTTTTTTCTTTTCGAAAAAAAAACCCTAACCCGATTATGAACAAATTTAATCACGCCATATTTAAGCTTCAATAAATCAAACCACTATTTTTCCCAGATCATATAGATTATGTAGAGTCCAAATAAAATATGTTTCATGCCCAGAAAATTTGTATTGCATATATTAGAATTTACGTATGTTTTAACCATTTAAATTCACAATGATCAATATAGGCTACAAAAATTCGAACCAACATTTTTACAGGCTTATATGATGATCATAGAACCCATAAAAATTATGAAAGTGACCCAAAAAATTCGTATAGAATATTTTGGATTTTATACACGTTTTAACCATTTATAATTCATACGATTTAATAACCTTGCATGCTTCGAATCTAACATTTTATATGAGTTATATGAAGTATAAGGATCATAATAAAAATACCAATTGGTGATTTGAACGTGTAGATAATTCAAGAGAATTTTGTTTCCCTCGGATGTAATTATCGACCAAAGAAAAGCCTAGCGATCAAACGAATGACTCCACAAACCCAACCTTATTTTTCCTAGCCTCCTTGAATGATGATTAACACCAGAAAAATAGTCCAAGACCTCCAGAAAATCGGATGAATTTGATATGGATTTTAGTGTGTGATTTTGATGATTCGGTATATTTTTTTTAAAGAAAATAAAAGATGGGTTAGCTAAAATAGGGTAGATGCCGTGATTAGAGGGAGTGATTATGGGCTTAGAACCGGAATTTATGGTGACCAAATCAATTGGTTTGAATTTTGCATTATTTCCATATTTTACTTTGCATTTAAATTGATTTATTTAGTTTTAATAAGTTTTAAAAATAATAATAACATGAACAATGACATTCTCGGCCCATAATGTGTGATCATAATACTTTTGTACTTTACAAAATGTTAAATGTAGTAGTAGAAATTAATTTACTTCATATCTTGATCATTTCCAGAAGTTTGGGATTTATTTGGTACTTTATAAGCTTATTTAATCAATTTTAAGATTATAGGAGCAATCTGGTCTTTTTACATGTTTTAGGATTTTTGGGTATTAAAGCCACAGGCCTTGATTACACTGAGACGTTTGCCCCTCAACCCACTGAAAGTGAAGTAAAAGCCGAATTGCTTTTACTTGGGCCACATGATGATAAACACCCTGATGTGGCCCCAGGGACTCTATTGGCCAAAGCCCCCATCATCAAAACCTGGTTTCCTGCAGTCTGGAGGATACTGATGACCTTTGTCATTCAGGTCCTTGGTGGGAACAAGTCCTCCACGGAGCAATTGAACACTGCTCAACAAATGATAGTGTTCAGTCTCCTGAAGGGTAGAAAAATAGACATTGGAGAAATAATCTTCAAAGACCTCATAGTCAAGCTATCAGGGAAATCTAGGCAAAGACACATGTCTTACCCTAGGTTCATTTCCTGTGTGCTTCAAGACCTATTAGGCTCAGAGTACATTAAGCCCAACATGCAGGGATCTGACCCTGATGTCTTACATAAGGCCAATTACTCTAGAGACCTCACTGAGGTTACACCAGTCGCCCTGACCACATACATGTTGATGGTCATTCAGGGTGCGGAGGCCATATCACCAGTGCCTTCTCCTTCCAAGAAGGAGAAGAAGAAAAAGAAGAAGGGGTCCAGGCAGGTGGTTCAACCCAAACCACTCGACACTGTGACCTCTGCTTCAAAGTCTAAGAAAAGAAGGCTAAAAAAGGCCCAGCCCACTGAGACACCCATTAAGGCGACCCATACTCCATTGGCCAAAGAACAACCGCCAACGGAGGGCACTGAGAAATCACCCTCAGTGTCCTCGGGCAAACCTGCTCCTAAAGACTCTGCTGGCATACACAAGTCAGTGGAGTCAGGAACCATCTACCAATCACTTTCCGATGAAGGCATTCGTCAATCACCATCTTTGCCTGAGGGAGAAAAGGGTCCTGAATCCTCAGTAGAGCAGCACTACTCTACCGGGAAGGGGACCCACACCCTCTCACATCCCGCTCACGGCTTTGATACATCACAATCAGAGTCTCAGGGAGGACTGGTCTCTAAATCTTCATCAAGGCAGCACAACCTTGGTGGAAAGGGGGACCTCAACATTTCACATCCTGTTTATGGCTCTGATCAATCACAATCAGGGTCTCAGGGAGTAACGGTCCCTATATCTTCGTCAGGGCAGTACAACCCTGATTGAAAGGGGGACCTCAATATCTCATTGCCTAGTGATGGTACTGGAACAAACCCACCAGTCCCTGAAGGCACCTCAGGGGACGAAGACTCAGGGGGCATGCGACCACCTGCTGATATGGAACCTACACCCCCCATGACGTTGCGTTTCTCTCGGGAACTGGCCCTAAGGACCAGGCAGATAAAACCCAGTCTGCCGGAATAGAGGGGTCAGGACCTGGCCAAAACAAAGGCGAGCCCTCTTCTGAGGGGGAGCCGGATCTTAACCTGGTTCCTACTCTTGCTGATCTCCAGATGCTAATCGATGAAGAATCAGAAAAAGAATTGGTCGACTTTGAGGATGGTGAGGTTTTTGCTGCTAGGGATAACATGGACACTGAAGCTTACAACTCCCCTCAGCACACTGAACAACCATCCTCATCTCCTCCTCCTAAGGAACAAGAATCCCATCACCACCCTACATCATCATCATCATCAAGTAACTCTTCAGGCTCCTCAGACTCTGCTCCTGCAACTTCTGACTACTTGCAGAAGTATGACAATGTTCTACCTCTTACTGAAAGGCAGTTAGTAAAGTTCCTCAGAAAATCCAACACTGCCCTCTTCAATGAGATCACAAAGGAACAATGGGATCAGCACACTGAAGCAGCAACCTCATATGCTGACTTCAGGGCGGCTATTGAAGGGACACAAGGTCAAATCAACCAAGTCATTGCCTCTACTGACAAACATGTCAGTGACTTGAAGACCTCCATTGAGCATTTGGGCCTTGAATAGGAGACACAATTCCACAATGTACTGCAGTCTCTAAGTGTTATACAAGAAGAGTTCAAGGATGATCCAGCTCTCATTACCAAGCTGACTGAGTTCATGGATTCTCAGAAGACCACCTCCTCCAACATTACTGAGCTTCTCAGGCTCCTCAAGGAGGTGGATCTTGCACCTCTCAGGTCTCAGCAGGAAGCCCTTCAGAAGTCCGTTTCTGATACCCAAGGATGCCTGACACAGATTTCATCAGCCTTTGACCAACTCTCTGCTAAACATAATGAGCTGGTCACTTACTATACCACCAGGGTCACTCAACTCTCTGAAGCTCAAGTCAGCATGGCCACAGACATCTCCACCCTGAAGAACGAGACCACTGACATCAAGAACATGGTCTCCACCATCCTGTCAGTTCTTCAGACCTCTCCAGTTCCCCCAGCTCCTCAGTCAACAGATGCTTACACTGAAGCTCCAGCATCTGTTGAGGGGGAGAAACCTGATGAACCAGTTCCTGAACCTGAAGCTACCAATATCACTGAAGTTGTTCCTCTCCAAAGCTTCATGCCAGGAACCTCAACTTCTTCTGCACTTGTTATTGCTACAACTCCCATTACAACTGAAGCAACAACAACTATAGAGTTCCCTGAAGCCTCATTAAGTACACCCCCTCCCACTGACATAGGGAAGGGAATCATAGAGACTGAAGATTCTCCTCCCAAATTGGTAAAGGCAACAAGAGACGTGTGTCCTGACCCAGATGCATCAGTGCTCATGGAGATTGCATTAAATGATGGGAGAAGATTCAAGGGAACCACTGAAGAGGTAGTCGCAGTTTTTTATGAAGAGGAAAGGCTTGAGGCTGAAAGACTCAGTAGGCCAGTGATTGTTGAAGTGGCTAAGGAAGTCATCAGGGAAACTGAGTAGAATATCAGGGGGGAACAATTCCTCAAACTTCAGGCTGACCGGATCAAAGAACACAATCTTAAGGTCAAGCTAAACACTGAAAGAAAGAGGAAGAACTATGAGAGGTATGTCTGGGCCATGACGAAGACAAAGGGTGAAGGTCCCATTACTGACATGACCATTCATGCCAACACTGATCCCATAGCCATCACAGTTCATAGAGGGCCAAGGAAGTCTGAGAAGAACAAACCTTTCAAGTTATCAGAATATGGGATTAAGGAATGGGACATGATGGGGCCCATCCTGAAGAAGAAGCAGAACAAGTGTGTCCCTGACCTCCTGGCTGCCGTGAATAATAAATATGAGAAACTGGAAAGGGTGGCCAAGATCTTAGGAATAGATCATCAAAAGGCACTTGCTTCTCAGGGACTAACAATCCCTGAACCAACTCAGAAGACAGGGAAGAAGAGGAAAGCTATAGGCCAAGAACCTGAACAATTTATAGCTGCTCTTCACTGCAACAGGATTCCTCCTGAAGGGGTCAAGTTCATTCCCAATAAAGTGGTCAAGCTTCCTGAGTTTGGTATCTTTTTCATTGATGAGTTTGGCCAACAAGCATTCCAAAGGGTCAGTGATATACATCTAGTGGAAACAACAACTCTTCTGGCCTACAAGCTGATGGTACTTCATGTGAAGAGCCCTGAGAATGAAGAGTTCATAAGGCTGATGGAAAAGATGATGAGTGAAAGACCCGACAAGGAGAAGTTGGTGTCTAAGAAAGCTAAATTGGAACTCATGGGAATTATGGAAGCCTGAGTACATTTCCCTGAGTATTATGTTTAGATGATAGGACTGATGTAATGATATGAATAAAATGATGGCCCACGTTTTGTTATATCAATGTCCTTTAATAGCTTTCTAGTATATTCAGTGTAAGAAGGAGCCCATTTGCTCACTTACACTGATCAAAACACTTAGGCTTAATTTATATCCAAATAGGGGGAGATTGTTGGGTCCATTCAGTACCCAAGCGTCCTGAAACAAGGATTTGAATACAAATTATCCTAAGTGTCAAACAACGGTAAACGCTCTCAGGTCACTGAGTGAACAATCACTTAGTGATTTATCTTTAGGATGCTTAGGATGAGTCTAAGAAGAAGGATTCACTATTCAGTGAGGCGGAACTCCCTGAGTGGCACCTAAGCCAAAGAAGAAGATAATGGGTTCAGTGAGTGATGACAATAACTCACTGAACCCCAGTCTCCTCAACAACTATGAAGAATGAAGATTGAAGACTGAAGAACCTGAAGTCTGAAAGAAAGGCGAGACAAGGCGGGAAGAGTTTGAAAAGAGAAGGAGAAGTCGTTATCGGGCCAAAGTCAAACTTTCCCCGAAAGGCTTTAGAACAAGAGCAGTGTCATCACTGTTACTCAGAAAGCACAATTGTCTTATACCCAAAATAGGTTCTTGTAACAGGGACAAAATACATCAGTATTTTGTCTTGATTAGCTTAGGTCATTCTCTTTGTCTTTTAAGTCACGGGTGCTTTTTTATACTTGTGTATAAATAGGATCATATGGGAGAAAAGTGGATAAGTTTTGTGCAATTAATGCTTAGACATTCACAAAACCACTTTTCTCCCCCAAAGAGCAACCTAGTCCCTGAGATAGCTCAGTAATTCTTTATAGTTGTTACTTAAGCTTAGCTTAAGTTTAGTGAGGAGACAATACAATACTTTGTCATTTCAATCCCAAGTGTTTTTTTCCGCGAACACTTTGGGTATAGATTCTTTTGATTAACTTCTAATAAGAATTTAAACGTTGAAAAACTCTTGTTTTTTTCATTTACGTTTTACTTATTTTGCTTAGTTAATCAATACATTACTCAGTCATGAAACACGATTAGCTTAACTTTGTAGTTAATTCTAATTGTGTAAACGGAACAACAAAAACCAAAACCAAAACCGAACCGAATATGGTCGGTTCGGTTTTTGTCGGTTCGGTTTTGAACCTTCGATGCTCAGCCCTATCCGTATGTTTAATTGAAAAACAATTTCTTTTTACAACCCGATATACAAACTTTTTTCCTTTTTTTTTTTTTTTTTTTTTTTTTTTTTAATCATTTTACTGGTTTTTAGCTATTAAAAACTATCTTTCTTTTACAGCTCCCACCGATGTGGGACGCAACAAAAGCACTTTCAATTATAACGATAAAACAGTAGGAAGTAGGAACAACTTGGATAAAAGCTATAAAATACCATCGTACTTTCAAAAAAGTACCAAGTTGAACCATTTACTTTTTTATTGCTTACTTGACCAGCGAACTTTCAAATTTTAATTCTACTTGAAAGATTTCTTTAGACCGTTAGTCTTCATGTGGCAACGTTAGTCCTATTAGTCAACGAACGTTTGCAAAGTTAGTCCTTTTATACTAACGATTGTTTTTAATTAACTAAAAATTTGGTTTTTCTTACGTTTTAATACTTATTCGCCCGGTTTTACACGTTTTGGTCCGTTTTCATACGATTTCGCCCCGTTTTACACGTATTCGTCCATTTTTACACGTTTTCGCCCCGTTTTACACGTTTTAGTCTGTTTTTACACATTTTCATCCATTTTTTTCACGTATTCGCCCAGTTTTTTAAAAATTCGAAAATTTAAAAAAATTCGAAAATTTTTTAAAAATTCGAAAAAACTTATAAAAATTTCAAAAATTTATAAAAATTCGAAAAAACTTATAAAATTTCGAAATTTTTTTAAAAATTCAAAAGATTTATAAAAATTCAAAAAAATTATAAAAAATTTACAAAAATTCGAAAAAATTTATAAAAATTCAATAAATATAAAAATTCAAAAAATATAAAAAATTTTATAAAAATTCGGATTTTTATAAATTTTTCGAATTTTTAAAAAAATTTTGAATTTTTATAAACTTTTCGAATTTTTAAAAATTTTTCGAAATTTTATAAGTTTTTTCGAATTTTTAAAATATTTTCGAATTTTTATAAATTTTTGAAATTTTTATAAGTTTTTTCGAATTTTTAAATTTTTTTGAATTTTTAAAATTTTTTTCAAAATTTTATAAGTTTTTTGAATTTTTATAAATTTTTCGAATTTTTTTAAATTTTTTTCGAAATTTTATAAGTTTTTCGAACTTTTATAGATTTTTTGAATTTTTAAAAATTTTTCGAAATTTTATAAGTTTTTTCGAATTTTTATAAATTTTTTTAATTTTTAAAAAATTTTCGAATTTTTTTAAATTTTTTTCCAAATTTTTAGTTAATTAAAAACAATCGTTAGTATAAAAGGACTAACTTTGCAAACGTTCGTTGACTAATAGGATTAACGTTGCCACATGAAGACTAACGGTCTAAAGAAATGTTTCAAGTCGAATTAAAATTTGAAAGTTCGTTGGTCAAGTAAGCAATAAAAAAGTAAATGGTTCAACTTGGTACTTTTTTGAAAGTACGATGGTATTTTATAGCTTTTACCCGAATAGGAAGTAGGAACAACTTAGCTTCGTATGGGATAACGAAGCCATATACAGTAAAAACTTATCTCTCAAATAATATATTTTGGGTTGTAGTCTCCAATATCTATGGGGCCATAAATCCATTAATTAAAACCGACTTGCAATTTCAAGTGACGCATTATCTATGCCTAAAATTGCTTTTGTGACATTCATTGAATATCATGTTCATGGTGATAATTACACAACTTCTAATATAGTATTTCCTATGAGACTAACATATGATGTTCTAACATAATTTAGAAACTGCAACAATTTGTAAAAATGCTTGCGAACCATAGGAAAGTGATCAAATCTCGTTTTTACAGCATTAAGAAGATAAAGTTTGAACACTAGACTCAAGTTTCGGCTGTTGTAAGTGGAAGAGAAGTTTATGATGCACAGTTACACACTACTTCGATCTAGCAAGGGAAATTGCTAGAGGAGGCGTTCCTAGCTAGTGCTATTGATTCCTTACATGGTCTTCGAAAAGATATATTAACAATCCATCCTAAATCATATGTACTTCATGCAAAGTTCTCCACCGTACGACATTAGTATGTACTAGGTGAATGCAAGTGACACTAACAAAAGAATAGTTATCAAGTTCGAAACATGCTTGCTGTAAATAAACATGATTTAAAATATCTTCTTTTAGGGGTGGGTTTTACCTGTTTCGAGTTTGTGTGACAGTGAAATAAAACCATAGGCAAAAAGATCGAACCATGCTTGCTGTAAATAAACATGATTTAAAATATCTTCTTTTAGAAGTTATCATGTACAGGTAATCTGCTAAGTCGGAGTATTTATATCATTAAAGCTGCGACATTGAAATATAATTGTGTGAACATATTCATATATTGTTGAAATTTAAATAATATAATAGGGATGAATGTATTCGTGCTCTCTATCAAACAGGCCAAGATAAAAACTTATATCATTGTATCTACTACTCCTAACACAACAAAACAGAATAAATAATTTTTAGAAAATAAAGTAGAAGTATAATCAATTAAAAAACACCATGTTATAGAACATAAATAAAAAGCACGTAAATCAATGACCAACTATGACTATTTCAGGCGTGTCGTCGACCTTTGCCCTATCAGCCTCTTCGTCAGCTCTGGTGCCTTCTATGACCACCGGTTTCTTTCTAGAGGGACGAATGACACAATTGGGGTCTGTAGGATCGCATGCATGAGCTGCGGCTTTGGTTTCTTGAATCAAGAATGAAGAGACGAGGAGGGCCAAAAGGCAAAGAAAAAACATTTTTCGCGACGTTGTCATGATCATGTTACCTTCTTGAAATGAATATGAATAATGTGAATGGATATTGAATTTCTTGTGATTCAGAAAGAATTAGATAGGGAGTTTGTGAGAGTAATTTATGGTTGAGAATGATCTATAAATTCAGTGGTTAACGAAAAACACGCAATTGCCATTTTGGGACTTTATTTGACACACCAGGTTTTTAAATCATGTTATATCAATGTTGGTAATGACCAATTGTTTCTTTGTGAAAATATTAGAGATTCAATATTAATCAAGTATGGATTGTGAATAGAAATACAGAAATAACCAATTTCGCATAAACACAGCAACATTACACTCTTCCTTCAGCAGCAATTTCGCATACAGAAATTACTTCCAAAATGTGTTGCCCAACACCTAAGTTTTGCTAACATACCAAAAGAGTTAAAGTTTTTGCTTTCGATTGTATAGCACAGTCCAAGCTGCTATTGAACTCGGAGTCTTATTAAAGCTCGATTCCTTGTGATCCAAGTTAGGACCACCAACTCGTGCTGGTGGAGATAGTAGTTCGAAAACCTTCTCAGCTGCAACAATCTGTCCTTCCCGGATTCCTTCATTATGAACTAGTTCCCTGAAATATCACATATCATTAGTCACTCCTCTATAATGGTCGAAAAATAGATGGGCCATAGACGCTGGGTAAGAGATCAAAACATGTCCTCTTTTGTGTGCGAATCACTTTTTTTTTTTTTTTTTTTTTTTTTTTTTTTTTTTTTTTTTTGTGTGCGAATGACACTTTTTTTTGTACATCTAAGCCATCTTTCAATGACCCATATGCACTAAAAAGATGCACGGCCGAATGAGACAAATGAAAAACTACATTGGTAATTTATGTACCAGGTTTTCAAAATACACATTGGGAGACTTTCAACCTCTTCCACTTGTTTGTAAGTTTGACCCGTCAAAGGTATCTTTATATTTAAGACCCGTTAAAGATATAACACAATCTTAACTCAAGGCCTCTAGAAACTTAGGTCATCAAGAAGATACAAAAAAATAAATAATAATAAATAAAGTGAACATATCAGGACTACATGAACCTAATAGGATCTTACATGAGCAACGATGCAAGTCTCGTGGGTGTGCATTCACCAAAAAGGGCTTCGGAAATCACAGGAGAATTAAGAAGGATGTTCGGGAGTGAGATGTAAGGTATTTTAACTTTGTAACGTATCACCCATTCTGTCAGGAAGTGGGCTCGATAAGCAACAACACATGGTAATCGTGCAAGCTGCAACTCCATGGCTACAGTCCCTGATGTGCATAATGCCACCGTGCTTGCCTGCAGCATAATGTTTACACTACATTCAGTTTGTAATGATGTAATCGTCTCATCGACAATAAGAGTCTACGTGAATATTTTTATATTAATATCAATTTAACATAGAAAAGAGTTGAATACCACTTTTAGTACTACATAAAATATAACTAAAAATATTTCCTAAAAAGACTGTTACTGTCTTACTGACACCCTTTTATTATTTATTAATGACCCAGCCCATTTGACCTCTTCGATCTGGTACACATATTATCAATTTTGACCCATTACCCAACCCGCCCAATTTGCTACCTCTAGTCATAATGCGTTTTTAATAAGGGATAAAATAGCACAATAAATGAGCCCTAGCGTAACAGAAAATGAGAATTAGACCTCCCAAACAATTTTGGCAATGTAAAAGATGGTCAGTTACTCTTCAATTATATTATCTTTTTCTAACGTAAGTTTAAAAAATTATGATACCGAAAATTTAATTAAATGATGTATCACTTACACTAAATGCATCATACTTGGTACGTGATGATCCTCCTCGAACCAGTACTACAGGTACATGCCACTCGTTGACGGCTCTTTTAATGTAGTCTTCTACATGTAGATTTGGTGCCACGTGGATTACTGTCGTTAAGTCTTTAACGGAGTCCTTTAGAATATTTATGGTTTTTGAGTAAATGGGAAGCATACGGTTCACTTCTTGTAATCTGCTCCCAAGAAGCAAGGTAAAGACTGTCTCAGAAAGAAATATTAATTTCAACATACAGATCGATTAATGAAGTTGTTTCTAGGATAAATCTAGCAAAACCAAAACCTAATTTCCCCAATTTTTACTTCTCTTGAAAAAAAAGTACTGTAATAACTTAGCGATTTTGGTGGCAACTTTGATGGCAGGTAGTCTTATTTTACGTGAAAAGATTTAATAAATTTTCCTCATTGTATCACCTGTAGGAATTCCATATGTACTACGGAAGGCATCAGCATTTCCATGCACCTTGAATCCGTTTTCTGTTGTAACCTTTCCCTGCACATAAATCGATTATCCAAGAATTAACCGACACACTGCATATGCAAAGAAACACTACAATATTTGTTAGCAATATTAACCCATCCACATATCAGAGGGGCTAATTTGGGTTGTGTTAAAATCTCAAATGGGTTCAATAATAAAACAATAGCTGAACAGGGAACAGCCGTAAGGCCAAACAGGCTAAAAGTCTACACATCATTATAAAGTTCATTACATGAAGATTTGGGTTAACTACTTAGCACCTTATTATTAGAAGAAAGATTGGACAAAAAGTATTCGTAGGCCAACCAAACCTGAGCTGGAAAGCAGTGAATCATACCAAAAAAGACCTCTTTCAGCTCGAGCTACTTTTGACCCGTTACCCAGCCCGCCCCATTTGCCAAATCTACCTTTGAGCATTACAGGCAATACAAGAATGAATAAACTTAAACACGTTAAAAAGCCAGTACCATGTTCAGGTCAAGTGTATCTTCAAGAACAGGATGGCCCACAAAAGTTGCAGCGACTCCATGAGATCTGCAAATTTCCTCTTCAAATGGAAGAATACACAAGACATGATCGATGAATTTAGAAAGCCCATTAAGCCTTGCTTCGCTCCCTTTCCAGGCACAGAAAGAAGGTGCTACATAATGGAAGTGTAAAGGTGCGCAAGGTCCTTGTTGGCTGTATCTATCTGCAAAAATGATTTCCCAATGTTCCTACACCATAAATAATATATATAAGAAAAATCTGAAGTGTATATTTGAACCCAAGGAATAAAGGTGCCAAAAAGGTCAGGTCAACCGAAAACCCTTTTTGTCCAAAAATTTGGAAATTAATTTCTAATTATGTAGTGTGCAGTGAATATTATATAAAAAAAATACCCTTAATACATGTACTTAGTTGTTTGCACAAAGCGTTTTAGAAATTTTATGCATTAAAATGACACTTAAGGCGACTTTTTGACACCACTTTCTTCTTTTTGACCCGTTAGAAAAGCATATCCCATGTCGACCCATTCATAAGCAAACAGGTTAAAATTGCCACCTCTATGTAAGAAGATGGGTAAGATAATTACCTTTTAATTGTTTTAAGAGACGAAAAGAAAATCCCTTGGAATCAATTGTCACTACAGCATGAGGCCGAAACAAAATTGCAGCCTCAACTGTTTCCTTCAGTCTAACCTGTGAATATTGAAATTTCATAATATAATAAGTTTGAATATCCAACGACTTTTTCATGTTTAAACCAAAATTTCATAACTACTTGTTGCCAAACACCAATAATTTTCGATATATAGCCTTTTTTTAAATAATCAAATGTCATTATCACTTTGTCAATTATGATTATGAAACTTACTTGGATCTTATTTAAATGTGGTAACAACTCCCAAATCCCCATCACTGCGATATCTTCTATAGGAAATAGCGATTTTAATCCATGTTGTTTCATCATAGATCTAACAAAAGAAACAGCCAACCAATGTCCATAACTATTTAATAACAAAATTGCAAAGAATAAAAGTGAAATCAGTGAGAGGAGCCTTACCCTCCGACACCAGCAAAACGTATAGGGTATGGTGAAAGCTTCTTTAATGCAGCTATCAAACGAGAACCGATAATGTCTCCGGAAACTTCGCCAGCAACTAAAAATATCCTCATTTCACCATCTTTAGAAGCAAGATCAACTGTTGATTGACTTGAAGTACCGAAATATCTTCTCAACCTTGGCAAAAAGAACAAGCTGGTTCTACTATTTTGATTCTGGATAATCTTAAGTAACATTATGAAGTATACTGCACATAAGAACTCAGATCAGTCGAGATTCTGGATAAACTTCAGGCATCCGACAGATATTACATAGTGAAGTAAAAATTCTCACATATTCAAACTTGTAATGTTATTGTTAAAAAAATGAGTTTAACCCGCTTTCTGAATATTCCTGTACAAAGCAATTAATCCACTTTTAACTCCATCGTGTGATCATCTACGGCCCAAATGCTAAATCAACTTAATAAAAATGTCACATGAAAAAAACTATCACTTGGAATAAAAATGTCCACTTATTATGTTTGACACATCAGTCCATGTATGCCAGATTTGTGAAATAGATTACAAAATGATGCTCCACATACATATTTTATAGAAAGTACTATTTAAAATATAACCTCCACTATGAACTGTGAAATACAAATGTTGCACCCGCTTGAGATGTTTTAAGTTTTAACATATGATCATACATTGAGTGAAGACTTGCAACCCATTATTGCAGACAACTAACAATTAGTTAGAATGTGAATTCATTATAATAAGTACTAATAGAGGCTTTAATATGTCATACATAGTTCCATATATCACATTAGAATCCATATATTGGCTAGCCAATAATTATTCAATAGTTCGAAAAAACATATCAAATCAACAACAGAATTTAACGAATTGCTTTTAAACTGTGTATAAGTGCTACAGATAAATGTACATAGGCGAAAATAACATTTAGCCTAACATTATACAGACCCATTTGGTAGTTTCATTAAGAAGATGATCAATAACCAAGGAGTGAAAACCTAGAAACTTAGGCGCCCCATAGCTAACAAAAGAAGGTTTATAAGATCTATGTAGAACCACGGGGAGCCTAAAATTCTAGCCTTCATTCCTTAAGGTCTATATAAAATATAAACTGTGAAATAAGGGGAGACACCTGAACGGAGTACGACGGCGGAGTTTCGGTGGCCGGAGACGACGGAGGTGGTGCAAGTGATGGAAGGAAATAAAGTTTTAACACTGGGTTTATTCAAAGTTAAATTCGGTCCTTCACTTTCTTTTTTACTTTGGGGTGTTAATTTTCACCCGCGGGTGGGTTGTGGGTGAAAATTTATACCCATGGGTAGGTGGCGGCCGATAACGAGTAATTTATACTCGTCGCAGGTAAATCCATAACGCACGTTTAAAATATTTACTTGTGTACCCGTTAAAATACTCATGGGTTTACCCGTAAACCCATTTGTGTTAGACTATATTATACTACTTAAATATTAGTGAGAATGATGATATATATTTAATAACTATCTAACTCTCTAGAAATATGATGCTAAGAGGCTCAAGTGACTCGAATTTTGTGTTTTGCGAAATATTTTCTAAGCTATTTTACTTATGTTTTAAAATGAACTACTTTGACAGTAATCTGGTGTAATGATGTTTAATTTGCTAGTTTGAGGACATATATTAAGTATTTCATGGACTTAGCATTAGGCAATTTGATATGGTATGTCATCATGCATACTTCATAGTTAGTTTTTATATGATGGTTTTGTGCTTTTGTTGCATTTTATTCACTCAAGGGTTCACCTGTGGGCAACAGATACTCGCAGGCATAGGCATGGGCAGAAAATCGTATCCGCTAGTGAGTGACAGGCGAGTGACAGGTGAGAAAAAAACTACGAGTGCGGGTGATGGGTTAGAGGTACTCGTGCCTATCGCCCATGGGTGTCATCCATATCGACTAATCCCATTCATATCGATTAATCCCGCCTAGCGAGACGTAGAAAACAAAATTTAATAACAAATGTTTTAAAGAAAATTATAGTATGACTTTACTCTTTAGATTTTTATCTTTACCTAATAAATAACATCGGTGACTAAATAGTTAGGTAGATATGTTTATAGAGATGAGATCAATATAGATCTCATATTTGCCATAGAATCAATGGACCAATCATAGCCACCTATTTTTATTTTTCATCTTTTTTTTAAAACAACATATCTTGCAAACGGTAAATCTTCAAGCTACAAAAAAAATAACATCGCGACGAGAATTAAATGATCTTTCTATAGATATGCATTGTTATATATGATTCGATTTTTACGAATCATATATGATTCTTACACGAATCATATATGATTCTTACACGAATCATATATGATTCGTAAAAATCATATATGATTCGTACGGAATCATATATGATTTGTTAAAATCGAATCATATATGATTCTTACGAATCATATATGATTTTTCTGGACGAAAATTTTGGAAAAAAAAAAAGTTCATCGAAAAAAAAGTTCGTCGAAAATATATAACAATGCATGTCTATAGAAAGATAATTTAATTCTCGTCGCGATGGTATTTTTTTTGTAGCTTGACGATTTACGGTTTGCGAGATATTTAAGTTTAAAAAAAAGGGTGGAAATTAATTTTTTTAATTTGATAAGAAAAATGAGTGGCTAAGATTGCTTGATGGGTTCTACGGTAAAAGTTGGATCTATAAAGAACTTTTGCCTATGTTTATAAGAGGTCTTAGGTTTTAACTTTTATAACTACACATCTTAGTATTTTAGGAATTGCCATCAAATGTCATGAGATATCCTAGTTAAATTGTCAGTTAAATCGCGTATATCTAAATAAAAGACTTGTCTCCTCGATAATACGTCGGATGTTTCTACGTCATTGTGAACTTCTGGCTTCTTGTTGCTGCAAAGATTGCTCATACTCATACTCTTGAAGAATCATCTCGAGCTCCGATATCTTTTCAAGATCACTTTCGCCAGAATAAGATGATGCACTCATGTTTATCGGTTATTATTTTATAGAGTTTAGTGTGAAAGGTTGTGTAGAATTTGTAAAAATATGATAGTATTTATATTGTGTGATTTTATGTTTAAAAAAAATAAATAAATAAAAAAAAAAAAAAAATCGAATTTTAATTTTAAATGTTTGGTAACGTTCCACTCTGACACAAACACAATCCTCCCTCGCCTTGCAGACGAGTAACCTTCAAATGGCGAGTTTGGGGGGTGTCGTGGCGAGCCCTCCACGTCACCGTGGCGAAGAGGCCACGAGCCCATACCAGGTGCTATAAATAGCAACAAACTTTTTCAAAGTACCGTTTTGATACGTGAACTGTAAAGTGTTTCATTAAATGTTACAAACTTTCTAAAAGTGTTCTAATATGCGCATTTGTGTGACGTGTCACATAATAAGCAGTGACACGTGTTACACTTTAGGGTATGACACGTCATCCAGATGTGCATATTAGAACAACTTTTAAAGGTTTGTAAAATTTAATGGAACACTTTTTTGGATAGGTTGGTTGAAAAACCCTGTAGCTTCTATAACTTCTATGTAGCTTTTCTCTAGCTTCTGCTAGTTTTTATATCATCCGTCGTTCAAAAAAAATATAACACTTTTTAGTTCACGTATGAAAGGGTACTTTTAAAAAAAATTGTTGTTATTTAGTGACTTAAACATGGAGTCTGTGAAACCACATAAGCTATAATAAGACTATGTCATTCGTTTAAAGAGTTAGCTTTACACAATCTTGTTCAACACTTACGAGCTTACCTTCAAAACAGACTTGATCTAGCCCAAAAGTGTATGTCATGTAAATTAAAAATCTATATTTTGTTCGATTTTACAGCCTTTAGTCTTCTTCATCTTTCGTTAAAGGTTAAAAAAAAGTTTCCCCTATCTTGCTATATGTCATCTCTATTCATCAAAAGATGCAGATAGGTGGCCTTGTGTCCTAGCAACCTAATTACACTGTGTTTTTGAGTTTTGTTATTAAACAAAAGT
Organism: Artemisia tridentata subsp. tridentata; assembly: GCA_021014915.2. Classification (NCBI taxonomy): domain Eukaryota; kingdom Viridiplantae; phylum Streptophyta; class Magnoliopsida; order Asterales; family Asteraceae; genus Artemisia; species Artemisia tridentata. The sequence continues at coordinate 63,850,411 of CP139509.1, read as the reverse complement.
AAAGAAATGTAAAGTAAACATTGCATTTCCTTTTCTTTTCCTCCTTAAGTGCTACTCAAGAACACAAATTCTTATGTTTCCTTTTCATTTTCTTTTTTTTTTCTTCCTTAACTTTAACTCGAGAACAAAGTCAAGAGTTGGGATTGAACCCGGCCATTTTCCTCAAAAGCCCTCATTTGACCGGTCAATTGAGCTTTTGCGGAGGAGAAATGATACGACTAGGATTGGTTATATGTCATCTCTATTCGATATATTATCAGCTGCCAAAACATGAATTGGTAAAGATTATGAACATGTTACTTGTTCTTTTCCTCATGTGCTTCTACCTAAAATCACATTTTTATGAATTTCCCTGCATTTTGTCATTCACTACTCGGTCTTTATGTCTCGTTAAAACATATCATCGGTAGTTATTAGTTCTAATAATGTTGTACTTCTTTTAAATCAACAACCATTTAAACTTTAACTTATCACTTTAAAAGATACCTCTAAGCACTTACACGACAGTAAACCACCATTACAAACAATTAAATCATAAACTATGTTAACTCAAAATCTTTTCTCAACATAATCCTCTCATTCTCTAACTCACAGTTCATCCTTCTCAGCACTTGAATCACCCATAAGTTCTTCAAGAGAAAATTCATCTTCTTCTATGATCTCTCCGTCTTTGCCGTCCCATGGTTCTGTTTTCACGACTGTTGGTGTCCCTTGCAATGGTAGGGTACCCTTTCCTCCGAGTCCAGCCGCTTTCACAAAGTCACTGAAAATTTGAGCACGGTTCATGAGATCAGTTGATATGCGCGTATTTGTATAACTGAAAAAAGAGTAAGAAAAATACTGACATGATTTGCTCTTTTTCAAAAGCGCTTTTAAGTGGGGCGTATGCACCCTTCTTTATGTTCAATGCTACCAAAGCTGGATAACCGTAACCACCGACTCCAACATGCTTCTCGAGTTCTGGCTGTTTCCCTGCAGCAGCCCACACATAGCTGCACAAAGATATAGCTCATTATTGATATCTCAAAACCCATTTTTATCTCCCACTATAAAAAAAAACCAAACTATTTCTTTTACGACTACGTAAATCAACACCTAGTGTCCGCCCATTGGCAATAGGTAGTGACAAAATGGTGTTAGATAATGGGTCAAAACAGGCAGTTATTTGTATCCATTTAAACATGTAGGCTTGGATTGAACCAAAACACTTTTTCCCCATGTATCTATTTATATATGTAAATAATTAGTGTGTTAAAGTATGATTATAACAACCATATTATAACATTATTAACAAATTTTCATGATTTTAAATTTTTACATGTGACCCGTTGAAGATAAAACATAACCTAAATTGACCCATATAAAGTTCTCACTTAAAAGGTGTGGTATGTAGCAAGAATAACTTCCAAATATTAAACCATAAATTGTATTTTATAAAAGACGACATTGGGTTATTGTGTTTTGGCTGAAACAAATGACGCAATCTAGGTATATACCTGTATGGACTCGTCTTAAACTTTTCTGCAACCGATAGTAGCGTCTCTAAATACTTGTTCCTTCCCTCTGCCTTGGAGTCCAAAATGTCAGGGAGGAAGGCAACAAAGCAGATGGCTGCTGAACCACATTTCTCTTCCAGTACATCCTACGATGGATATATTATTATTATAAAGCAATGTCATACTTCTAATAAAATCATTTAATGTTTTTTTTAGGGACGAAAAGAGATACCGAAACTAACTAAAGATTTGAACTTACTGGGCTAGTCAACTCTGTCACTTCAGGAGGAGCGACATTTGTTTCTAGCATAACAAGTCCAAATGATTCGATTGCTGAGGCGGTTCTTGCACCTTCATAAGTGAGTGGAGATTCTTTGTCTGCGCCAAACACCAAAATAGTGGGGAAACCTTCCACCTTATACCTACTCATTAAAGACTGGAAACCACAATCCATCAGTGTGAGCTATATAGGATATTGATGCAATAACAGACATTAATGGCGAGGATTTAAAATTATAGTATCAGTTTAACTATAAGAATCCGAATTTATTGTTACCTTCTCATCGTCACAGTTCACATGACCAAGCTTCACCTTCCCTTGCAAGTTCTTAGCAGCCTTCTTCCACTCGGGAGCAAGCTTCTTACAGTGCCCACACCTGAAGAAAAGACATATATGGAACATGTTCAGCAAACGTTAGAGTTTGGAAATAGTTTTGTATAACCACATAGACTGAACAGATATAAAGAAACAAAATTCCAGAATGTCAAGCTAAAGGGACCATTCCCATAAGCGAAATTTGTGCTTAAATCGAAAAAGGCCCTTTTAGATGGTAATATATGATTCAATTACTTGTATATTTCTGTGTGCATTAAAAAACATCAATTAATTTTCCTGAAGCCTAAATATGGAATACAGCATCGGCTACTTACGCTTGTTTTACCATATTAACACTTAACCATATGATGCATAAAGTCATAAACCATCAAGGAACTAAGGAAACATGGATCAATGGATAAAAAAGTAAAGTAAAGTAACGTCTTCCACGGGTTATGGGTCCCAATACCGTCTTCCACGGGTTATGGGGGAGGTTGAGACGTAGACAGCCTTACCCCTACCTAAGGTAGAGAGGCTGCTTCCGGTTCTACCAAAGGTAGAGAAGGACCTCCGGCCTTGCAAGGGGTGAGGATCGAACCCTTGACCTCTGTCTCCAGAGGCAAGGGTGTTAACCACTTGATCCAACCTTGCTCTTAAACATGGATCAATGGATGTGTGTACAATATCGAGACCTTCAGAGTATTGGCAAACAGACTGCTAAACGATTAATTCAAAAGCAGAAAATAATTACCATGGCGCAAAGAACTCCACCATCCAAACATCTTTGCTTTTAACAACCAGTTCATCAAAATTATTTGAGTTAAGTTCAACTGAAGCACTGGGTTCTGACTTTTTCTCAGTTGATTCTTCTGGTTTTACTGTTGACTTTCCACTTAACCTGTCCTTGAGGAGTGCTTTTACCTGCGTATACATTTACAAACACTTCGAAGATTAAATCATGCACCAATTTCATCATACGGAGACAAGGAAGATAGTACCTTTAAAACTAGATGTCAAACTTTAACTTTTAATATGCTTACCTGTTTAAGTGCAAATTCGGCTATTGGTTTTGCGTCCCTAGCTCCTTGGTAGTCAACAGGTGGTTTTCCAGGCACAAACACCTTGATGGTTGGAAATCCTTTAATACCATATTCCTGAAGTAGACACATAGCAAAGAGTTAGACATGCATTGATTGCAATACAAATAGATAATCAAACAAAAGGAATTCGGATAAAATAAGCTCATTTCTGGTAAAAAAGAGTCGACCATAAAACAAAAGTAAGCAATCTAGTTATGGTTACACTAAGTATGTGTCCACATATTGTACCACTATCTATTAGCTGATAGTCTAAACTTTTCATCTAAACTGGTTTACGGCAAAATATAATTTAGAAATGTTGGCCATATGTAAACTGTGAAGTTTTGACGATAATGCGAACCCTCAGTTGAATAAGGTACGTATTATTTGATACCCCTTGTGTGGCTATAAAGTGCCATTTACATGTTATAAACATTCTTTTAAGATGGTGAGAAAAGTGAGCAGTTGGTTTTGAAGTATTACCTTTTGTTAGGCTGCAGTATCTATATTCTATAGACACAAACATGTAGCAAAATTTTATAAAATTACACTGTTCTACCCTGTTCTACCACCAGGTGAAAATCAAAATTTAGTACCCAACATCGACCAGTAACATGAACGCTGCCATAATTCAATTGAACAACCTCCTATTATTCTTTATCAGCAGACAATCCTCATTGTCTCCGGCACTCATCAACTCATTGTCAACATATAATTTATATCGCATCTACATTATGCCTAACGTGCAAAAGCATAAAGTTCTTCCATAAGGGGAATACACTTACTATTTATGAAACACTACTTGGACGTGTTTAGGAATCAACTAAATATATGTCCAAACCAATCAAGTATCAACAAGATCAATTAAAGTTCTAGGAAAAATGTAGATACAAACCTGAGCAATAGCCTGATGTGCATCAGCATCAATAGCTGCAACAGTTGCTACACCTTTCAAGATGGTAGCCGCTCTCTCCCACGTCGGTGTCAAAGATTTACAATGGCCACACCACGGCGCGTAAAACTCAACTAACACCACACTGTTTGAATTCACAACCTGAAATAATATCACATAATCACAGTTACTTAGCAATCAAAACAATAACATCTCGAATTCTTATCACCAACAGTCTACAAATATTGTTCTGACTTAAGACAACATATTTATAGGTAACAATTTTCAAAACGGTAATGATTTTGATCTGTAATAATTTTCCAGTTTGGAAATAGCCCAACTAATAAATACTTGGTAACATACCGAAAAGTAGCTAAGTTGCCAAAAAAAAAACGCTAATGTCATAGAAAAGGGTTACAATACATAAAAGTCTAATTCATGATTCTAAAGAATGACCTATTTTACTTAATGCTTGCATAATCAGTTTCTTAAGTGTCTCACACTCGTTATTAGACTTATCTGCATATCATTTTGCATACTCCAACAGAATGTAGCATCCTAATTCATGAAGCGTTATCTATGGTAACAAATTAATAATCTCCAAAAACTAGATTGGATCTATAACATTTATTATCAACCATTTTCTGTCAATTGTTAGCTAAGTTGCCTTTCCCTGTACTTGTTTTTACACTTTCACGCTCTTTTTCTTCAACTTTTCTCAACTGCACAATTACCATGTCGGGTTTATCCCGGTGGTAGGGGTAGGATCTGTCTACATGTCACCTCCCCCTTACCCTGCTCCAGCGGGATTGTGTTTGTTGTTGTTGTTGTTAGCTAGTTGCCAAAATTTGAAACTCTAAAACAGAGTTACTAGTATGATATATAGGACTAACTGATAAACCTGTCTGACACACGGCATAATCATTCCATTCTAGTGACTAGGTCTACAAATCGCTTTCCAAAAAATAACAAATAACAACCTAGTATATGGGCTCTAATTTCTTATCAAAACTTTGTAAGGCATAAATAATATATCTAAAACAATTCATAACCAAATCAACATTTTGAAATAAAATAAAATAATACCTTGGACTTGAAATTATTAGGAGTGAGCTGAACAACATTAGATCCTGATCCATAAAACGCATCAACGATCTCTATATTCAAACACACTAACAATGCCACACATGATATCATTAACATCAATCTTGACTTGTTATTCATTTTTGCTACTATTTTTTATTTTTATACAAACACATACAGGAGAGAGTTGTGAAATGGAAATTAAACAAATAAAGGTTGCTAGTGTAGACTAGAAAAACCCTTTGGTGTGATGGTGTGATGTGGATTATACGTGTTTTGGCCAATCAGAGTGTTACACATCAGCTTATTGTGTAAATCTCGTTAGGAAATGATACGTGGACGGATGAGATTTGATTGTTTTACCCATGTGAACGTGTATGCATGTGATTGAGTCAACCAAATTTTATTTTACTTGTTTTATTTCTTTAACAAAATACAAAGAGTAAATTGTATAAATTCTGCAAAATTGCATGTTTCGTCCCTAATGTTACGAAAATGCGAGGATCATTCTTGTGGGAAAAACTTTGGTGCATATATCGTCCTTTTAGGGAAAACTTTTGGTACAAGTATAGTCCCTGTAGGGACGATGATACTTACACCAAAAGTTTCCCCACAGGGACGATCCTTGCACTTTCGTAACATTAGGGATGAAACATGCAATTTAGCCAAACTTTAGGGACGATTTATGCAATTTACAAAAATACAAATTTATAAAGCGGATTAATTTTTTAAAGAGTAAATTACAAAGATGGTCCCTGTGATATTATAAAACGTAAAACAAATCCTAATTACGTGTTCAAGCCGGGAAATAACGAACCTAAACGTCAAAATTATGAAATATTAATCCTAGAAACTTCAAATTAATTTTCCTAAGTTCTATTTAATAAAAGAAAATTAAAAAAAAAAAAAAAAAATTGTATTTTTTTTTTTATGAATTTAAAACAGTTTTAAAAATAAAAATACATAAAAAAATATTAAAACTATTCCGAAAAATATGAAACTTTTTTGTGAAATTACTTTATACTAAAATAGTCCTAGGAAAAATAAATTCACTCAACCAGCTTATCCACATAAGCTGGAAATAAGCCAAGTAGGCCTGATAAGCTAAAGGGTTGGAACACGTTAAAAGGAAGAGGTAATTACCAAAATAGTATTTGGAAAAAAATATGGTCCATTTAGGGTGTGTTTGGCAGCAACTTATTATGGAGATTATGGGAGCTAAAGATTATTTTTTTTAAAAATAAGCTCTCATCTAAAAAGTAGCCTCGTTTGGCAGCGCAAGATTATTGAAACTTTAGCAAAATAATCTCCAAAAAAAAAAAGCTACTCATAGGAACTTTTCAGAAAATCATGGAGATTATAATTTGTAAATTTACCAAGATACCCTTCCTAATTAATTATTATATTAAATTTTACACGAGTAACTGCATGAATTGTTATATTTTACCGTCATCACATGAACATCCAATAACTACTGCACTGAAATAATCATGTTTTTATTCTTATGATGATAATTTTCTTGACTATGAACTTTATTGGTAAGAGACAAAACAATAGGAATTAACTTATTCGTTTCTAATACTTTCTTGAGCATGTACATTAAATTACACCACTTATGTCTATATATGAGCTCAGTGTGCGTAGCTAGGATTTTATTTGGGCATCAGGTACACTTTAGCCTAAGAATAACACATTTTACAAGATGCTTGAAGGAGGAAGTGGTTAATCAAGCTATGCTACATATTTAACATAATTTTAACGTTGCTACTTCAATATGGAATGCGCATCGTGGATGATAATTTAACATCATTTTAACGTTGTTTCTATTTTTACATGGATTTTCATGCAATGCTACATATTTATGAATTATATCAATAATTTTATTTACTATTCTTATTCATATTGGGTTTATTATTTGTATGTCCAATTACGTCATTTTACAATTTTAATCTACAATTACAGCTAGTTTGCCAAACACTACTACAAAAAAAAGGCTACATTTTTAATCTTTTTCAGCACCAGCACCAGCACCAGCATCAGCACCAGCACCAGCACCAGTACCAGCACCAGCACCAGCACCAGCACTAGCACCAGCACTTTTTGCCAAACACACCCTTAATAGTCACTCTCAATACCTCTTTCCTATTTTGGTCACGCTCGACTGCTCGACTCCACTAGAATCTTGCCATGTGTCATTCCTTGTACTTGCAAAAGGTACCCTCAAATCTTTAGAGAATCTTTGTTACTATTCACCTTTTTAAAAGTCAATGCTCAACCGACGGTGCTCGACTTAAAAACTGCTCGACTGACGGCGTACCTTTTTGAAAAATATCTTTCCAAAAGATTTGATTTGTACTTATGTCAGACCTTTTCATTTGTACTTTTATTTATTTTTTTATTAAAAAAACACACACACAATACACTCATATCTCTCGAAACACACACTAAAAAATTGTTTTTAGTAAATTTCTACATTTTATTTTTCCCAGGTTCTTCTTCCTCGGTTCATCTTCATGTTTGTTCTATAGTATTTTTCCAGTAGCAAGAATCAGACGCAAAAAACGAAAGAGGCCTCAAAACGAAATGGTAAGTTTTTTTTATTTTAGTGCTTATTAAGAGCTTTGATTTATTTTTGTTCCATATTGTAACTACTTATTTTTTGTTCCATATTGTAACTGCTTATTAGGGCTTTGTTCTATAGAAGTGCTCGACTGATTATTTTTGTGATTAACTGATTATTAGGGCTTTGTTCCATATTGTAACTGCTTATTTTTGTGATTAACTGCTTATTTAGTCTTAGGTTTAACCTAGGATTGAGAGCTTTAATGAGTTTAGTTTAGTTTAGTTTAAACTAGGATTGTGTGCTTTTTGAATGTGAGCTTATTAACGAGTTTAATGCTAGTTTTTAGTAGTTCTCTTAGTGCATAGATAAATTTGAACAGGCTGCGAAAAGGAATCTTGTGGAAGTGTATCAAGGGAACATAATAGGATAATAGAGGATGGGGGAAGCCAGCTAGTAAACTCACCTCCCTTGCTCGTACCCCATCTAGTTAGGACTGAGTAGCACGTAGAAGAAAAACACGTTATCCACTTGTGAATAGCACATTTGATAAAAGTCGTTCATGAATAACACTAATTAGGAGAAAATGATATTATCTACTTGCAAACAACACTTTAGGATCTTTACTGCGTGAATAGCATTCAGGAGAAAAAGACATTATCCACTTGTCAATAGCACATTTGGGATCTTTCCTTCGCGAGTAGCACTTATGAGAAAAACATTGACAATTTCGACCAAAGGTAGCGAGCCGTCTGTCAGGGTCTGAACAAGTACCGAGTCGGCCTATAAATTAAATAGTTTACGTGCTGGTTATAGGTTAGTTAAGCGGGTTGAACGGCCAACATGTAGAGATAAACATCTGTAAATTTATACTAGTTTTGCTACATGATTCTCTTGTTAGTGATGCTGTGCTCTCTTATTAATGGATTTGGTATAGAAGTTTCTGCACATGCATAATAACCTAGTGATTGCAGTCTAGAGGTGTCCATAGTTTGCATAGGCATTTGTACTTGGACAAAATGGAGGTTCTTTTTCTAATTATCTTATGTTAAGAACTGACCCTAAAGTAGAGCAATATCTTTATTAATATGGTTCAAGTTGTTATAGCAATGCTCTTACATGATGTATTGAGTGTGTGATGGCGGAGCCTCTCTATAATTAATGTATGTCATTTGATGCTTGTTATTGTACATGGGACTAGAAATGCATAAGTAAACTGGAAATGCTTGTGATTGCCTATATTAAGGGGTGTTTATTATTTCTTTTATACCTTATCCTAGTGTTATATAATGGAATTGTTATTTCTTGTAGGCGTATGATGCTAGAGTTATTGTCAAAAGCAAATTGCATTACTTTGTACTTATGAAGGATCGATTAGACCAGCCACGGCGTACCATGTTTAATGCTACATGCTTTGGACCATGGCTTGATCTGACCTATGTGGATAATGAAGAAGGGCTTGTTCATTACATGCTTCAGAGACAATGCCACCAAAAAGATGATAACTATGATCTTCCGCTTGTATACTGTTTGAATGGACACATGCTTCATTTTGGTCGACATGAATTCTGCCTGATCACTGGCTTTAAATTTGGTCTTGTCAGTTTTAGGAAATGGCGGAGTGGTCATATCCCTTTTCGTGAACGTGTTTTCCCGCACAAGGTTGGTCAGCATGTTAAATTAATCGATCTATTATCAGTTATTGAGGATGAAGAGGTGTTTATAAAACTATGTGATGAGGATGCTATCCGTGTTTGCCTCTTGCTAACACTTGAGGTTATATTCATGGGTAAAGACTTGGGGTGTATCATTGATGATATTTTTATGAGGATGGTGGAGGATCTTGATGAATGGAATGCAATGCCATGGGGGGAGCATATATGGAGGCAGCTTTATGATTCAATTAGAAATGTCTCTTCAAAGCATATTCCCGTTCACCATCAAAGAAAGGGTGATAAAGAATCCAACGATCTTCCTATCTATAGTTTGAATGGATTCATTGCTGCTTTCAAGGTTAATACTAACAAACTTTGTTGACATTCTTTTTCTTTTTGTTCACTTTAAAGAAAATAAAATTTTTGAAGTCTGCTTACTGACATTCCCCCGTTCAAATTTTTTGTTCACTTCTTATTGGTACTGCTTATTTATAAACATACCTAAAACTTAAGAAAATCCTTCCCCGTTCATTCCCCCGTTCAAAATTATATTTGTTTTCTTAATTTTTTGTAGATATGGATCATAGAGAGTACTGATAAAAGTGAAATGTGGTGGAACAAGAAGCAAGGGGTGATACCAAGAGCAGTGGCATGGTCGAAATACGTATCATTTAGAGAATATGCTAATTTTGACAATCTTTTTTCCAAGGTAAACATATATGTTTTTTAATTGATTGGTCAACGTGACATTTAAACAATTTGATATACCACATAACTTTTATATTTTTCCTAGGACTCAAAACCAAACTTGGCTATTACCCCAACAAAACTTGAGGCCGAAGAGGAATGGTATATAAGAAGCTGGGAATTTTTTAGGTGGTATACCCCTAGAGCACCGCCTCTTCCAAAAGAGGGACCATGGGATGAATACTTTCAGAAACTGGATGCAAGAAGGGCCAACAATAAAAGCATTGGAGAGGGTTGTTCAGTGAAGATGTCTCTTGAGGAACGGGTTAAGGCTTTGGAAGCCCGCACTGTCAAACTTGAGAATATTATTCAAGTTAGTATATTATCTTTTGCAATTGTTGACAAAGTAACTTTATTGTTTTCATTTGAGTATGTCATTTATTATAATGTTCTACTAATAAGGTTTAAAACACTTTGGTATGCAGGTTTTTACATGCAAATCTTCACAGCAAGACAAAGTTCACACATCTGCCAAAGAAATGGTAATTTGATGATATTTTTTTTTTCTTATTTCGGATCTTACATAATAACATTTTGGTAACTTTTTTTTCATCTCATTAACAGGTTGTAGATCTTTCTGATGAGTATTGCAATGAAGACAATGATTTTTTCAAGTTGTTTGATTCGCCAGCTGTTGATGAAGTTGAAAAGCTAGAGAAAGCTAAAAAGCTAGAGGAAGCTGAAAAGCTAGAGGATGAAGCTGAAATTAGAAGGAAACTTATTGAGAAATGCGTAACAAAGAAGAGGATTTTTGAATGTGTTCTTAGGCCACCCTATGTCATCAAGCGAAGTAAAACTTCTCAAGTTCCTAGCCCAGAAAAAATCAGATGCCGAAAGAGTATACAAGATCCAGTTATCACTGAGAAGTTACTAGAAGTCAGACCGTGGGTAGAGGTATGATTGCTTTTTTTGGAAACGTATATTGGTTCTAGAAGTGTATCTGCTTTTTTTGGAAGGGGGTATTGGTTTTCATTAATTTTATGATGGTCATTTATGTTTATTTTGTTTTCTGTTCAGGTTCTTAAGCGACCATTCCAAAACATCGACAGAATTTATGTTAGCTGATGCGTGGTTTTGCAACCTTACAACAGGTTTTACCTCTCGAGGGATCTCAAGAGGCTTACAACCCCACCAGGCAGTGTACCTGACCGATGTAGTATAGTGTAGTGGTAAGTACGGGGGATTGATCGTTCTCCACAGGGAATAGTGTCGTTAGGATTGAAAAACTACTCTAATAGGTCTAGGGGTGAGAGAAGATTATTTTTTATGTTTTTATAATTTTATGAAAGCAAGTAAAATCTCGGGTTTGAAAGAGTGGGCGGAATTAGTTGCTAATCAACTAACCCAAATAACTACGAATGCAAATAAAATAAAATAACTGAAAATGAAAAGGTGGTAAAACTTATGTGGAGAGAAATGTGTTTACTTAGATTTCCTTACTCCCTAACTATCTTTTACCGGTTGATTAGTGTGTATTAATCGCGTGGATGACGGGTGTATTCCTTAATACCAATCGTGGGGTGGCGTACGTACTTCCCCAACTCTACAAGCTCCTACTTCACTCCTATGTCGAGCCGGCTAAGAAGCTCCTAACATGGGATCACTAGAATTCGCTCATGCATTAAATACAACCATAAAAACCTTAGTACGCATTGGTTCATGTTTCTTAAGACGTTCAAGCAAGTTACCGAATAGGAAGTTAGCCAGTTTTCTTAAGCCTAACATAGATGAACAATCATCCAATACAATTAATAACACACTAATAACCAACAATCAATAGCTAGGTTTCATTAGATCTAAGCAAACACAAGATAAATATAGCCTAGCATGTTAAACAAAAGACAAGAACAAGATAGAATCAAACAACACATAGACATATTGAATGATTAATTGATAACTTATCTTCAATGTAACATGGAAGATCTCAAGGCAAAAAGCCTTGAAAAAGCTGCTAAAATCGTCTTAGGGTTTCCTCCCAAAAGGTTACACACAAAGTTCCACACTAATGACAAAAAATTGCAAAACTATATATAGAGTTTAAGGGCTGACGGCGTCACGTTGTAGATCCTGACGCCGTCACCTCGCCGCTTTTAGGGTTCCCGGATGGCCTTCCTGACACCGTCCCTCTTTAGACCTCCAAAATCCGCTCTGGCTTATCAAGGCTTGACGCCGTCAGATTAGTGCTTGACGCCGTCCCTCTTTAGCTTAAGCCGTGACGACCTTGATCACATTAAAGGGTGACGCCGTCAGATTTTTCATGCAAAATTCTCTGGCTTATCATGAGTAATTTTCACATCCACCTCTTTTGCCAAGCATTGACGCCGTCTGGACCAATTCCTGACGCCGTCAAAGGTACTTTCCAGCGTAATTTTGAGACTTTGCCGTTTTCTTCACTTTTATGCTCCAAAAACGTCCAAAATGCTTCCTTTTCCAGATTTCTTCTCCAAAGTACCTAAAATGACAAAAGGAACGATTTAGGGCAATATTTGATCAAATAAATACGATTTAGGGCTTAAATGACCCCCTAAAAGCGGTACACTTTTCGCTTCATCAAATACCCTTACACTTGAGATTTGCTTGTCCTCAAGCAAATGCGCTTTTATTCTAATCAAAATACAAGTTAGGGGTCATTTAATACTAATATAAAAGTAATTACAACAAATAGTCGTTCCACTTTAATCATAATAAGCACGGAGATTACATACTAGCACCTCACAAGTAGTGTTTAGATACTCACATCTCTCAAGTGTCATCAAAATAAATCTCATAAATGAAAACGGATAATATCTCTCACTACCTGTCATAGCAAATAGATTACCATAGGCTTGGGAAAGGATCGAAAACCTCCTCCACTAGGCGTAAGCACCAAAGATAAACTATCAAAGAGGGCTTTTAAACGGGTTATAACGTTAGGTGTAGGGAAAAGGAAAACACGGTTTTGTTGGATAAAGGATATTTTACTGGTGGCGAGTTAAAGATCTTGATAAATTACATGTACTATACAATGTTGCTAAGCCAAGACTCGACTCAATCTTAAGCTAAAAACAAAATAACAAAAACATAAAACAAACATAAAATGAAACGGGATGGTAGTCCGTATGTTTTTTTTTTTTTTTTTTTTTTTTCATTTTTTTTTTTTTTTTTTTTTTCATACACTTTTGCCCTACCATCCAAAATAATACATCATAGGGGCGTTGCATTCCCTTACACTTGAACTTTTACATAACTTTACAAATAACTATTCTAATGACTCGAATTAAGATAATTGAAAAACTTGGAGTACTTTTTAAAATATTTAGCACATATGGGGGTAATAAATGATGTTCTTCCCCATTACTCCATTACACTAGTACTTTACCCATGAGTCCCAATCGTCCCAAAACAATATGTACAAGGATATGACTCGACTTAGCAACCATGTAATCAATTAGATAATTAACTTGGGTTTAAACAAATGTTGTCACAATAATGCACTAAAAATGAGTGCATACAAGGTAGGCTAAGGCGATTTGGGTGTACATTTTAGTGGGGTGTAACAAATTCTTCCTTTAAGTAAAATGCTTAAAGGTCGAAACGAAAAGATAGGCTCTGAGGGGTGTACTAGGGGTATCGTGTACTAAAAATAAGTACAACGCAAAGGGTGTGGGAGAATTACTTGACCAATGTAGCCAACGTAATTATAACAAAATCACAGGTGTAAAACAATGGGTTAATCCTAATGCCTCTTATCATGTAGTAAATCTAACTACACGAATGTAGTCTCACTTGTGGCCTCGGAATGGTCCTAACGCAAGTTCTAGAATCTAAGTGCTACCGGTACACACATCATAGCATAAATGCTTTTCCTACCAATTCTAGGGGCGAACCTCACATATTTGGGGGTGGAAATTTTTTTTAGTGGTACGGTTTTTTGTGCTAGTCATATAACTCCTATCCATGAGACGCTCATTAAGATCAAAGTTTCACTCCTAAATGTTGTAAAAAATTTTAAATTTGGCACTAAAATTGCCCTAACAGGTATTTATCTCAGTTTTATTACACATCTACTATTAAACAAACAAAAATCAAGCGTAATTGTATTCTCTAAAGTATCGTATTTTTACCCCCCCTTACACTTAAGATGAACATTGTCCCCAATGTTCAAATAACAAATGTAAAAGTAAATAAGGTAAAAGAATGAAATCAAATACTCCCCTGATTCGTTCGGTGGATAATGTGGTAACATGGTTAGATCTTCTTCCAAAGTAATGTTGAAGCTCCATGACTAATGCATCGCCATAAGCTTGATCCAACAAACATTTCCTTGCCCAAAATAACCTGTTAAACCTGAGAAAACAAACACGAAAACCTGCATAACATCGGCGGGATAAACTCTATATAAGGATATAATGCTTGTGGAATGATAATTTTTCAGATTCCTGGAGATTATAAGTTATAGATTTAATAAAAACTTTTTATGAAAACAAAACTTTCAAAAATTTTCAGAAAATTAAACCTGACGCCGTCAGGTTGTAAATCCTGACGCCGTCAGAAATGATCTGACAGAATTCTCATGTTACGTTTCCGGAAATTTTTTGGAAAAACCTACACCTTACTTCCTGGAATTCTTGCAAAACATCATTATGACTCGATACAAGCATTTGACTCAAACAAATACTAATATGTATGTTAATTTATTATTATTACGATTCATGTTCATTTGTGTTCTAATAAACCGATTTGGATTTCCCTTACACTTAACTTTTGCAAGATACCTTTATATGTAGTTAAGACGAAGTTAAAAACAAAATAAAGCATTTTCACAATTTAGTTTTGAACATGAATCAATAATAATAAAAATTAAACACACATACGGAAACAAATAAAATCAAACAAACAAATAAATAAACACACAAAGCAAATAAAGCTTGGGTTGCCTCCCAAGAAGTGCTTTTCTTTATTAACGAGTCTTGTAGCTAGACTCAAAGTCACGTACATTACATGATTCCATCATTGGTCACGGTTACTAGGCCATTCTCCTTTGATTCTCTATCAGGATCACTTTCATAGTAAAGGTATTTTGGGTCCTCGAGATCAAAAGGATTGTTTTGGTATTTAGAACTAAGCTCCTTAACTTGCTTAAAGAATCCACTTGACAAGTCAAAAGTATCCTTACATCCTCTTCTCACATCATCATCACATAACACGAGTTGGGAACTTAACCCATCGAGCCTTCCACAATCAATCTCCTTGAATTCTCTCATCTTGTAAGGCATTTGGTATGAGATTTCCCTAATCCCATCGGTGAAAGTCATGATCCCATTGAGTTCGTCCACAACCAAGCTTGTGGTTTTGCAAAAAGGTGCCCCAAAAACAACTTGTGATAACCTGGGATCGATGTACTTTTCGATATTATCGACGATTGCGAAGCTCATAGTGAATGTCATATTTCCTACAAACACCTGTACATCATCATCTATGCCAACGTCATCCATCCCTTTATGGATCATTCCCCCTCTGCAAATGTTGTTATAATGAAACAAGGACATCACATTTTTGGGTAAACATGTGTCAATGTAAACATTATAAAAATGCTTGTGACCAATCATGCAAGGTATTTTGAGATTATTCGGATCACGTTGCTTAATTCGGCCAGGCCTTTTACCGTGTAGCCCCCATGCGTTGCAAATTGCTGATGGTTGATACTCATACACTTCTTCACTGCCATCCCGAAAAATCACTTTCCTGACACCATCGGTAAATAATGCACTACTATCATCCTCATCGAGTATCACTCCCGTTGCGTTTATGAATGGTTTGCCTAGAACAAGGCTAGCTAAGGATGGGCTGATGATAGAGTCCATGTTATTAAATACAGTTAGCTCGATATGAAAGAGGAACTTTTCTATCACAATTGGTACCCTTCTTATTACCCCGATGATATTAGACCCTTCATATTTGACCTGTTCGGTGAAGGCTTCGTTATATAGAGAAAGGGATATTGCATTCATAGAAGAGTTGGGGTTTATGTAGGCATTTTTAATGAACTTTTTCCTAGTGGTGCAAGATACCTTAAAGACCCTGTGAGCGCCATCCTCTATTCTCTCTCCAAATCCCATAGGCAGCTTTGCTGTGCCCCTCTCAAGTTCCTCCACCAGGGGCGGTCTAGCAATCCTGGGAGCCCATGAGGCATTTCGGATTTCTCTTTCGAGCCCTCCTCATCACTCACCTCTCTTGTACTCGAGTTCTTTGGTGTGTCTAGATAGTCGCCCGGCGCCTCGGGGTTCTTTTCGGGAACTTCACACTCTATTTCATTGTCCACTTTCTCGGTTGATTGTTGGTCCAGATTGGGTTTAGGAACAGGTATTGTTGTAATGGTGTTCACGAAGTGGAGAGGTTTTGAAGGGGTATGAGTATCTCCAGTTTCTTTTCCGTTTTGTGATATGTGTTTGAAGAGTTTACTAGGGTGCTTGATTTTTATAGGAGGGGGTGTTTGGTGAGTCACCGTGACAGATTTGATCTCATTAACTTGTGCCAACTCACAAGTTGACCTGCCAGCAAGGCGATCATTGATAACCTTTAACAGGTTATCAACCTTGTCGTTCATATCAACTTGCTGTTGTCTGAATTGATTCTCAAGTTTGGAGAGCTGTGTTTCTTGAGAGAGAATGAATTTTTGCAGTGATTCCTCACGATTTTGTTGTTTATGCGTATGTTGCTGAGGATAATGTTCAGACCAGGTGAGTGGGGGAGAGTCATTGAATGATACGCTTCGAGTTTGGTTCCAACTAAAATTTGGCTTACTCTTCCATGCCTCATACCTATCTTTGGAATTATTGGGTCCATAATTAGTAGTGAGCCACTTATCTCCCGCCTTATCGATTCGTGAGGATGCGAATTCTTTGAAAGCCTGTTTGGGGAGTTCCATGCAATCATGAGTGTTGTGGGGGCCACTACATAATTCACACGAAGAAGTGATTTTGTTCACTTGGCTTGAAGGTTTAGGAGCCTCGTAGGATTTCATAAGAAACTTGACTTGGTCTTCAAGTTCTATGATCCTACGGTCGGAAGTACTTGAATTGCTCGAAGGTAAAGATATTGCCTTGACCGTTTTATTCAAATCACGGGGGTCACTCCAACTTTCGTTGTCATAAAGAGCAAGATCTTCTAGGAGAGCCCATGATTGTTCCGCACTTAGATCACGTAGCTTACCACCGGCCGATTGGTCAATGGTTTGCCTCGTGGAAAGATTGATATGGTCATAGAAGATTTGGACTTGGAGCTAAAGTTCTATGCCATGGTGAGGGACTTTTTGGAGTAAGTCCTTGAATCGAGTCCATGCCTCGTAGAGGGTTTCGCCTTGACGTTGTTGGAACATCAAGATATCATTCCTTAGCTTGGTAGTTCTTCCTGGTGGGAAAAACTGAGCAAGGAAACGAGTAGTGAGATCATCCCAAGAGGTGATGGATCCTGCGGGTAGACGCTCTAGCCATTGACTAGCTTGGTCCCGCAGAGAGAATTGAAAGAGACGCAGTCGGGTCGTCTCTCGAGTGGCAACATCAAGGTCTATGGAATCAACAATTTTGAAAAAGTCCTTGAGATGTTGATTAGGATCTTCGGAACGAAGTCCATGGAATGCGCATCCGCTTTGCACCAACCGGATGGTGTCGGATCGCAAGGGAGTGACATTGGCTCCTTGAGTGAGCTCAATGGTGTTTCGATAGCCATGGTGGCTAGGACGGGAGTAGTCTCCTAAGGTACGGGCTCTAGGAGGTGGTGGTGGTTGTGGTGGTGGGATGTTGGGATCGAGGATATTACCATCTTCCATGATGTCGGATGGTAATGGTTACGAACACAGAAACGAGAAAAAGATAGACTAAGAAAACCTAAAAAATAAATAAAAATCTACTAGAAAGAATAAAATCAGTGAGTAGACCTATAAAAAAAATAAAAAATTCAACCTAAACAATAACTATTCCCCGGCAGCGGCGCCAAAAACTTGATGTGCGGTTTTGCAACCTTACAACAGGTTTTACCTCTCGAGGGATCTTAAGAGGCTTACAACCCCACCAGGCAGTGTACCTGACCGATGTAGTATAGTGTAGTGGTAAGTACGGGGGATTGATCGTTCTCCACAGGGAATAGTGTCGTTAGGATTGAAAAACTACTCTAATAGGTCTAGGGGTGAGAGAAGATTATTTTTTATGTTTTTATAATTTTATGAAAGCAAGTAAAATCTCGGGTTTGAAAGAGTGGGCGGAATTAGTTGCTAATCAACTAACCCAAATAACTACGAATGCAAATAAAATAAAATAACTGAAAATGAAAAGGTGGTAAAACTTATGTGGAGAGAAATGTGTTTACTTAGATTTCCTTACTCCCTAACTATCTTTTACCGGTTGATTAGTGTGTATTAATCGCGTGGATGACGGGTGTATTCCTTAATACCAATCGTGGGGTGGCGTACGTACTTCCCCAACTCTACAAGCTCCTACTTCACTCCTATGTCGAGCCGGCTAAGAAGCTCCTAACATGGGATCACTAGAATTCGCTCATGCATTAAATACAACCATAAAAACCTTAGTACGCATTGGTTCATGTTTCTTAAGACGTTCAAGCAAGTTACCGAATAGGAAGTTAGCCAGTTTTCTTAAGCCTAACATAGATGAACAATCATCCAATACAATTAATAACACACTAATAACCAACAATCAATAGCTAGGTTTCATTAGATCTAAGCAAACACAAGATAAATATAGCCTAGCATGTTAAACAAAAGACAAGAACAAGATAGAATCAAACAACACATAGACATATTGAATGATTAATTGATAACTTATCTTCAATGTAACATGGAAGATCTCAAGGCAAAAAGCCTTGAAAAAGCTGCTAAAATCGTCTTAGGGTTTCCTCCCAAAAGGTTACACACAAAGTTCCACACTAATGACAAAAAATTGCAAAACTATATATAGAGTTTAAGGGCTGACGGCGTCACGTTGTAGATCCTGACGCCGTCACCTCGCCGCTTTTAGGGTTCCCGGATGGCCTTCCTGACACCGTCCCTCTTTAGACCTCCAAAATCCGCTCTGGCTTATCAAGGCTTGACGCCGTCAGATTAGTGCTTGACGCCGTCCCTCTTTAGCTTAAGCCGTGACGACCTTGATCACATTAAAGGGTGACGCCGTCAGATTTTTCATGCAAAATTCTCTGGCTTATCATGAGTAATTTTCACATCCACCTCTTTTGCCAAGCATTGACGCCGTCTGGACCAATTCCTGACGCCGTCAAAGGTACTTTCCAGCGTAATTTTGAAACTTTGCCGTTTTCTTCACTTTTATGCTCCAAAAACGTCCAAAATGCTTCCTTTTCCAGATTTCTTCTCCAAAGTACCTAAAATGACAAAAGGAACGATTTAGGGCAATATTTGATCAAATAAATACGATTTAGGGCTTAAATGACCCCCTAAAAGCGGTACACTTTTCGCTTCATCATTAGCTATGAAATTGACCGGTTCATGTTTAAGGACGGTTGGCGTAATTGTGTGTTCCCTTGGTCTGATTTGGTTGTCGATCGTAATTTCTGGGATGCTTTAATCGGCCTTGACGATAATCGTAAAGGATGGTTACTTGATGAGGTAAAGTAAATATAACTTTACTTTACTCAGTTATTTATAAATCATGCTTTTGATTGTGTCTGCCTGCGATTTGATTTCCAGTAAATTAGTGTTACAAGAGAAACTTGATAGTGCGGTTAAATGACACTACTATTTGTTCAAAAAAGTGTATTCTAAACTTTTAAGAGAGTACTGGTTTGATATAGGATGACAATTTCATGAAAGTTGTGTACCTTTTGTAGCAACAAATTCCTCGAAGTTAAACAGGCTCAGTTATTAGGGCAGATATACATAGCGTTGAATATAGGTTTGATTGCTGAATATGAAGACCCTCTTTAGTAAATTTGAGACGTTTGATCCTGATCGCCAGCTTTGGCTAGACAATCAGCTTCCATTCGTGAAAGAGCCAAAGCTTGTTATCAAGATCAAACACATAAACTTGTAATCCTTTTAGAGATCTTAGGGGACTCGCGAAAGGTCACTGCTTATA
Source organism: Artemisia tridentata subsp. tridentata (assembly GCA_021014915.2). NCBI lineage: Eukaryota > Viridiplantae > Streptophyta > Magnoliopsida > Asterales > Asteraceae > Artemisia > Artemisia tridentata. The sequence goes on along the minus strand of CP139509.1, from coordinate 63,830,222 downwards.
CAAAAAATATTTTTTGTATAAGCAGTGACCTTTCGCGAGTCCCCTAAGATCTCTAAAAGGATTACAAGTTTGTGTGTTTGATCTTGATAACCAGCTTTGGCTCTTTCACGAATGGAAGCTGATTGTCTAGCCAAAACTGGCGATCAGGATCAAGCATCTGAAATGGTACTGAGGACGGTGTTCATATTAAGCAATGGAACCCATCTACAATGTTAGGTATATCTGCTTTAATAGATGTGATGTGATAATTGAGGCGTGTTGATTGGGATAATGATATAGTGTGTATTGTTCATGACATGCCACACTCCTTCATTATCCCATTCAACTCGATTCCCAATAGTCACATCACATGCTTTTCTAGAATCGACAATGTTTTCTTCAGGACACCTTGGTACTTTGAGACTTCCAATACATGTTACGTCGTCATGGCAATGTTTTTTTTACCAGAGGCTCAAAGTATCAAGGTTTGCCAACAAGTATTATGATGTTTCTCTTGTAACACTATCTTACTTGATATCTAGTACATGTAGAGAAAATCAAATGCATTTTTATATGTAAATGACTGAATATATATGTTGTTTGTTTTCCTACAGCACATTGATCTATGGGTATCCTACATGTGGCATACCAGACCATCAGATATGGACTGGTCTATGGTAAGTTGCTTTTTCCTACCATTATTGATGAAAGGAACCATGCCTGTCTCGTACGCAAACAAAGAAACGTACCCGCTGGGTTGGGGTGATGTTGAACGTGTTTTCATTCCCATAAATGAACCAGAAGTACATTGGTCCCTTGCTGTGTTTCACATCCAGACTGGTCAAGTTACATTCTATGACAGTGGACCTGTATTTGAGAATGAAATGCGGCCATTCTATGTAAGTATGAGGGGTTGTCTAGAGAACAGGCTTCCGGAATTGCTAGAACAAGTAGGAGTTTTTGAGCAGAAGGGAATTGATCCTATGTCCTATAAGATTACTTTTAGCAATGCTCTCAATGTTCCCAAGCAGGCTGGAGTGTTTGATGATTGTGGTGTGTGGCTCTGCATCTTCTTATACAGGTTAGCGGTTAGCCATATTTTAGTTTTAATGGAGTATTTGTCATCGTCTTATACATGTAATGAATAAATTATAAGTTAGTTTAATTTTTCATATGTGTAAGTTGTGAGAGCTTGGAGAGATGAAATTTTTGCTGAATTGCTAATTATTAGTTTGTTTAAAAAAACAGTCTGCATAGTTAGTTGCTGAATTGCTAATTTCTGTTTGATTATGAAGTACCGAAAGTAGTGTTGGTTCATGCCTTATTTTGAGGCACATTATGCCTTAAAAGTATACTCTTAACTAAACATTTACTTTTTACATGTTAGGGAATGGTAGACTTTTGGATGTGGATAATCCAGTTCAGACGGCATTGGCATACCGAGAGAGACTGATTAGCTTTTATTACAAGCATAAGATCCATGTTGCCTGAATACTTTTTTATGTGCTTGTTTTCTTAAGCATTTAGTTGTCATGTTTGTAGACATTTGTATGGGTGATGTCGTGATGGGTCTAAAACAAGTTTGTATGGTTGATGGGTGATGGCTTTAGTGTTTTGTGTTTGCGACTTGTTCTATTCTCATATTTCATTTGATGGGTGATAGGCTTTTGTGTTTTGTGTCTCAGATAACTTTGATATCCATCTTTATGTATTTTTGTAGGATAACTCGGATACCCATCATTCTAAATGTAACGACTTATAATTAAACCCTTGTACTCTTTTTATTGTTGTTAGTAAGTTCAGTTCATGTTATTTCCTTTTCTTTACATTTATGTTGCATGTTTCATGATAAGCTGTTGCTTTCATGAACTACTTATTGGTTGTTACATTTATGTGTGTTGTGTGCATGCAATGCCTGCCTGCTTTGACTTCACCCCAGTGTTACTATCTTTTATACTTCATTTCCTTGAGGAAAGAAACACCAACAACATAAGTGATACTTCATTTCTGTTGCGATCATTCTATATCCCTTCTTTTATAATTTTGAGTCATAATATATTGACATTGAAACTCTTATTGATTTACTGCTATATGTTTATGACCTTAAATTTATACTAGAAAAACAACATTATATTAAAACAACTTCCATTAAAATATCCAAACAAAGTACATACACATTAAAACAACTTAAGATAAGTCTTCATCATTAAAACAACTTCCATTAAAACAACTTAATATAAGTAGCATCATCATCAACAAAACACAAAAGAACCAACCCAGCCATGACCTAGTCATCATCATCAAAAAAGTCCATGATGTGCATATGAACTTGATTCTCCCTCAGACCATCGCGGACTTTAGCCAACAAACCCCTCAACACCTCCATCCTATTACGGGCTCTGATGAACTCAAATAAGTACATTTTATTATCATCATTTATCCTATTTATTTGACTTGTTTTATTATATTATGTATGAGAATTGGTGCATTAATGTTTACTTTAGTGATTCTCAGGTAAAAACAAGTATTAGGTGAAACTTGGCGATTTTGGACTAATTATGGAGCAAAACAAGCGAAATGTCAAGAGTCTACTGAATCAAGAAAGATCAAGTTCATTCTGCTCCAAGATGCGCCGCAACCTACTTATTACATACGGCGTATCACTATCAAGATTTCACAATATACACTCCAAGACAGGAAAGACATGCGCCGCATAGAAGAAATGGAGATACGCCGCATCTAAAAGGCGGTGTACGAATATTCCCTGAATATATTAATCTTGGACCCCACGCGAAGTTAATGAGATGTGCTGCATCTACTAATCCTATGCGCCGCATCGACCCCCAGACAGAAACTATAAATACCCCATAAGTCAGACGAATTTTGGAGTTGAAGTACATTACCAGGTGCAAAACCCTAAAGAAGACAGCCGAATTCAGACGACTTAGCAACACTAGACACACCCAAATCGAAGAACAAGAGCTGTAAGAAGGTCCTGCATGTATTTAATTCATTAAGTAGTTTTGTTTTATTGTAATAGTACACTTTAATTCATCAGGATTGATGGGCTGATGTCATGTGACTATGGAATAGCATGCGCACCCCTTAAAATTGCTTTCCCATCAATTAAAGTTTATATGTTGATGTCTTTGGTGACTTTTATTAGTGCATTGATAACCTCTGTGTTTATTAGTGGCCTGCGCACGTGACTACGGAAGATCGTGTGGCTCCCACGGTTATACTAACCTGATCAATTAGTAAATAACTTTTAGACATAAGTAATCATTAAGGGTTTACTCGCCGATAAGATTAGAGCCAACGAGAAAGATTTAATTACATACACTTCATATAAAACTAGCAATAAAACAAGTGACAAGCTACTTAATTATCAGGACAGGTCTTCTTATTGTCTCAAGTATCTATCTGTGTACGTGTGTGCTAATCGCTGATTCGTGCTCTTTAGTTTAGTTTATAGTTTAATTATAACCAAATCGTGCCAGTCTCTCAGGCTGAACCCCTTGCGTTAGATTAGATTGTAAAACTAACTTAGGATATTAAAATACTGATTAGATTAACTAGATAATACATTCCACTCTTAGTGATCGACACTCTACTTACCATTATATTCATACTGACCGGGTACACTGCTTGTTAAGTGTGTGTGTTATTGATAAGTCGGCTAAATATAAATTTAAAACTTGAATAGGCATTAATACTGCTAAACCGCAATGACACGCGACAAGCACATCAGGCCCTTACTTGCTTCTCACGCAAACATTCATGAGTGTCACCCACTACCTCTTCTACTTCATGATTTATTGTCAAGACCTCGTCCATTTGCTGTTGACGTGTCTCGATCTTTAGCTCTAACTCAGCACACTTTTGCCGAATCAACAGCGGAAATGCTTCTTCTTCAGCGTGTTCCTGGATAAAAAGAAATTTGAAGCATTTATTCAGTTTATCTGACCCGAAATGTTCTTTTAGTTGTTTTAAGAGAGGGGTGTCTTCAGCCATTGAGAGATTTGTTATGAGTTGATTGATTAGGAAGTAGTTTGGTTTGGAAGATGTATTAGGAAGTATTAATTATATAAGAGATTCAAGAGGTTACTAGTACATTGTATGTACCATATCTAGGGTGTGGATGTCATCATTGCAAAACTTAATTAGATTATTAATTGAAACTGAAATAGTTGGTTTGTTTACCCATGCACAATCATGCAATACGTTTTAGCAATGTACATTAGAATTTAAAATAATGAACTTAGTAACAAATGTTAAGTAATACATTTTTTTATTATTAACCTTCAGACAAAAACTAATGTAGAAACATTACATGATAGAGTTCATAATTCCACCACATCCATTCAAGTAGCAACACGTCTAAACATTACATAATTCCACAACATCCATTCAAGTAGAAACATTACATAAACAAATACCAAAAGCATCTAAACCTTAAGAGAATTGGAACCTTTCAACCCCATTAAAGTAGCAACACGTCTAAACATCCATTCTTCAATGAAAACTCTTCATTACGGGTCAGCCAAGTTTATATGATCATAGCTATAAACCATTTCATCCCGCATAGAGGCTCGTTGGCTACCTGAGCTTCCCATGTTAGATACATTTCCCTAACAAGTTTAAACGTTTGTGAGATTTATTTCTTAATCGACCAAGGAAAACAATTTTTTTGAATACAAATACTAGTCACTTACATTATTTATGTTTGCAAACTTTTTCTTTGGGAATGGTTCCCTGCATGCAGTTCGCCTGTGTCCAATGGATTGGCACCTTGAGCATCTTACCGGACTTGGTTCTTCTCCTTGAGATCTAACACGATTTTTGTTTTTGGGTCTTCCCGATTGACGCACCACCGTGGCTGGTGGCTTCACAACTTGTAAGCCATTAGGAAGCTCCCAACTTGACATCTCTCCTATAGGATAAACCAATTCTTGGTATGTACCTTGCAATTTTGTTTTCTTAAACCAATCAAAAGCCAAGTGATTACAATCAGAGTATCCAAGAAATCTAGCAACCGCTATCGCATGACCGCATGGTAGGCCGGAAAGTTGCCACTTACGACAAGTACATGAAAAATTCTCTAGATTCACGGTATGTTGTCTTATAGGGTTGGTGACCATGTAGAGTTTAAACGTTTCAATACCGTACACATTCCAGTTAAGGCTCTTGTACATTCTCTCCTGTACTTTCGCAGCAACCCAATCGCTAAGTTCACCATCGGCTGCATCTGAAATCATTTTTAAAAAATAAAATAAATAAGAGGTAAAAATAACCGTTATGTAGACATTATATGTATACACTATATATATGCATTACCTTTATATTTGTATCGCTTTTCACAATACCACCTTTGTAAAAGCTCTCTGTACCACTCAATAAGCATTGTTATAGGTACTTTTCTGACATGCCTTGTTAATGAATTTATCGACTCTGCGCTGTTTGAAGTCATGTAGTTGTACCGATTACCAGTGCAATATGCCCGTGACCATTTCTCAAACCTAGCTTCACAAAGTTTGTCATAAGCAGCCGGTCTACGTCTTTGTAGCTCAGAAATCGATATATCAAATTCTGCCTGGGTGTAAGCTTTGCATGTTTTCCAATATAAAGCCTTTAGCTTTCTACTGCCGTTTAAACGGCAATTCATCATTAGATGTCTACAACAATACCCATGAAATGAATTTGGGAAGACCGTGTTACACGCTTGTCCAATTGCATAATGTCTATCCGATATGATAGCCAAACCTGGTCGTTCCCCTATGCATTCTTTCAATTTGGACAAAAACCATGTCCATGCCTCCCCTGTCTCACCTTGACAAACACCGATAGCAATAGGTATAATCTGATTGTTACCATCCATACCGGCGACAACCAGATTTGTCCCAAGGTACTTCCCTTTAAGATTCGCTCCATCAATTATTATCAATGGCCTCATATACTGTAAGAAACTCCAAATCTGTTTTATTTACAAACTATAATTTACACAATGATATTATAAAAAATAAATACAAAAGGAAAAAAAATAAACAGATTTAATGAACAAAAAATATACAAAAACTTACCGCAACACCAAAGCCTATAAAACACATTTTAAAGTGTCCTCCATCATCGGTATCAATATGTGTTACCGTACCTTCATTTTTCATCTTTAAATTATGACAATAATATGGTAATTGCTCAAACGATTCCTCTGGGGAACCATTGATCAAATCCAAAGCTTGGTTTTTCCCAGCCCATGCTTTCTTGTAAGATATGTCAATTTTATATTGTTGACCAATATCTTCAATTATGTCCTTTGGGGTATAGATCCGACTGCTATCTTTCAACTTGGGTACGAGTAAACGTCCCAAAAGTTTTTTGGTAGCATTACGGTGATTAGGATAAATACGTGTTCTCGGACAAGTGTGAACATCGTGAACTGTTCCTATACTCCATCTAAGACCATTTTTGTTCAAAGAAGACAATATCTTCCATTTGCACCCATCATGCACACAAATTACATCGTACATAAACTTATCCGATTTTCTAGGCTTAAATTCAAATCCCTCTAAAAGAGCCTTTTTACCAATTTCAAAAGCGCACAAGTCTTTATTTTCAAATACATCACCCTCTTTGATGATAATAGAGCAGTTGTTGTTGTATTTTTGGGTATTTGGGATCTTAATTTCATGGCTTGGTGGATCGGGTGGAGTAGGCATATATTGAAATGTATTGGTTGTTAGCCATTTAGGCACAAATTCAACGTTTGAAGAAGAAGTGCCCCCAAAATTTTCGAAATTTTCATTTTTTGGTTCATTATAAAAGATATTAATAAAGGCATTATTAACATCATTGTAATTTTCATTTTCAAAAATTTCATTTTTTGGTAATTTCGAATCATTGTAAAATCTTTGAGGTTCAAATTCATTCGGAAATAAAGAATCATTAAGATCGAAATTTGATGAGTTAGAAGATGGATTTACCTTTGAGGTCTTCACAATCATTTTAATTGAAAGTTTAGGTATTGAAGCCTTCGGTTTACAAATTTCATTAACGAAAAATTCAACATCATCATCATCAACCATGTGGACCGGACCGTGCGGCATTTTGTAAGAAAATCCTAAATCGTATCCTTTGCTAATTTTGAACTTTTTCTTCATAAATGATACCAAACCAGCGTATCTAATATCTCTGCATAGTGAAACACCATAACTACTGCCATCTTCAAAAACAAGATACACACGAAATTTAGTGCTCTCAAGACTCATTTTTTTAGGATGGATATGTCACTATAACTTTGAATAGTATGTTATTCCATACAGTTCATATAACTCACATTTTTGTTTTATCATAAGTGAATATATCCATAGTCGAGCAGTCGAGCACCATCGCATATTTTGACAAGTGTCCCATGCTCGACTGGTAGTTGGGGAGATGGATATAATAAATGTTAGCTTTGAATGACTTGTAGGGTTGGTGCTTTTAATAAATACTATAATAACTCAAAAGTACACCCCCGGTCGAGCATCTGCAAGTCGATCACCGTCAGTCGAGCACCATCGCATATATTGACATGGTTAGGACTTAGCTTTAAATATGACTTGATAGGGTTGGTGGTTAATTTTATCTCTAATAAATACTAGAATAAATGTTAGATTTTGTAAAGATCTTTTAATAAATACTATAATAAATGTTAGATTTTGTAAAGATCTTTCAATAAATACTATAATAAATGTTAGATTTTATAAAGATCTTTTAATAAATAATATAATAAATTTTAGATTCTGTAAAGATATTTTCATAAACATGACTTAATATAGGGTCGGTCGAGCAGTTGCAAGTCGAGCACCATCAGTTGAGCACCGTCAGTCGAGCACCGTCACGTATTTTGACAAGTGTCTCATGCTCGACTGCTCGACTGGTGGTTGGGGAGATGGATGTAATAAATGTTAACTTTAGATATCAATTAATATGGGGTTGGTGGTTTTAATAAATACTTATACTAACTCACATTTAATTTTTCACCTAACAAACACTACCCCATTATAATGTAGATACTTGTGACATTCCCACGAAATTCTTAGGAGCTGGAAATATTAGACATTCGTATGGATCTTCCAATTTGTCAATGTGGAGGTGGCAAAATAGTGCTACGAAAATCACATAAGAAGCATAGCTATGGTCAACTTTTCTACTCATGTCCTCGTTCAAAGGTTAGCAATCTTATGTTTCACGTATATGTAACTTAGTTGTTAAAAATTTATTTCATAACCATTTCTTAATATGTAACAGCCCGCAATAAAAGATTATGGATGTAAATATTTTATGTGGAAGGATGAATTTGATAGCAAGCACAACTTAAGTTGTTCTAATTCATCTCCGGGTCCTTCACAGCAACCCAATTGTTATGAAACGGGAACTTCAACAGAATGTTCCAGCTGCAAGTTAAAAGATCTACAAATAAACATGCTGGAGACAAGAATAAAGATGTTGGAGACAAAACTCAAATTGGCAATGAATCCAGAAAACCATGCATGTATGTCAGGTGCATTGCTAAATGAGTTGTTAGAATCGGTTGGAAATCTTCATGTGTAGTAGTGTTCAAATGTGTTTACTGATTTTCGGCTTGTATTGTTTGGGAGAAAATTTGTCTACTTTAGTTGTTTTATATTGTTTAATATGTCAATAATCACATCACATCTAACAACAATAACTTGCATTAAAAAACAACCTTAAAATAGAAAAGTTACATTACTTATAATTAAACATTCATTCCAATTGACTACCACCAACACCAGTTCCATTGTTAGGAACCGTATCATTGGGGAACACCTTAACCACATTTCTTATTGTAATGTTAAGATAGTGATTGCCAGATTGTTTGGGAGAAAAAACAGAAACGTTATGAAGTACCAAAACAGCTCCGAAGGTAATCTCCTTTTCAAACCTCTCATCCTTAAGCACTTTGTGATGTATTGTACCTGAAATTAAACCTGAAACGTCTTTCAATGATACCGTGAGATCACCCAACACATTTGGAGTACAAGACTTGATTATGGCAACAACCTTTTCAAGTTTCCCTTTCTTGCAAAATTTTTTGATATCGGCAAAGCAACCGATCATGATACCGCCATCAGGTTTCACATACTCAACGGCCCTAACCCATGGCCCACTGTTAAAATCGGAATCCTCACCCACATCAGCCACTACTTTCCTAATGTACTCCTGTGTCATTACCCAATCAGCCACACCTTCCGGAATATCCGCACTTTTATGGATATTAGCCGATTGAACTATACTTACTGGCCTTTCATCACAATTTTCAACTTTAGGGTTTTCGTATGAAAATATGTTTTGGGTGGTGGCGGATAGTCGAAGATCGGAGTCGTCTACATCGAGTAATTCTTCCCAGTTTGGTGGTGAATTCATTTCCAAGTTTAGTTTGTGAATTCCATATGATATAATGTTGTATTTATAGTTATCATCGTACCAAAGCTTTAAATGTAAACCCTACCATCTCCCCAACGAGCAGTCGAGCTGTCGAGCAGTCACCACGTTTATAAAGCATAAACTAAAATGCAATCAAAAGTTAGCTAAAAACCACGTTTGTAATCTAAAAGCAAGCCAAATCAGTTGTTAAGTTGCAATTAAAAAGCATTTAAAAAAGATAGCTAAAAACCTAAAAGTCGAGCAGTCGAGCATTCGAGCACTCAACCAATTTATAAAGCATAAAATAAAATAAGTTCTAATATCTAAAGCACGTTAACAACTTTTAACAACTTAATTGCATTTTAGTTTATGCTCTTTAATTACATACTAAGCAGTATTTATAAAAGTCGAGCAGTCGAGCAAACTAAAGTCGAGCAGTCGAGCAGTCACCACGTTTATAAAGCATAAACTAAAATGCAATTAAAAAGCATTTAAAAAAGATAGCTAAAAACATAAAAGTCGAGCAGTCGAGCATCTAAAGTCGAGCATTCGAGTACTCGGCCAATTTATAAAGAATCAAATAAAATAAGTTCTAATATCTAAAGCACCTTAACAACTTTTAACAACTTAATTGCATTTTAGTTTATGCTCTTTAATTGCATACTAAAATAGTATTTATAAAAGTCGAGCAGTCGAGCAGTCACCACGTTTATAAAGCATAAACTAAAATGCAATTAAAAAGCATTTAAAAAAGATAGCTAAAAACCTAAAAGTCGAGCAGTCGAGCATCTAAAGTCGAGCATTCGAGCACTCAGCCAATTTATAAAGCATAAAATAAAATAAGTTCTAATATCTAAAGCACCTTAACAACTTAATTGCATTTTAGTTTATGCTCTTTAATTGCATACTAAAGTAGTCTTTATAAAAGTCGAGCAGTCGAGCAGTCGAGCACTTTTTTGTAATAACAAAATAAGCTATCCAAATAAGTTGTTAAGGTTAAGTAATAACAAAGCAGTCAAGTAGGCACTTGATCAAATATTAATGTTTTTAAAGCAAAATTTTTTTGCAGCCAAATTGTTAAACACAAACAAGAAGCTATCCAAATAAGCTGTTAAGGTTAAGTAATACTAAAGCAGTCAATTTGAGATGCTTGATCAAATATTAATGTTTTTAAAGCAAAATTTTTTACACAAACAACTGAATACCAATGTGAATGTTTTTACAGCCAAATTGTTAACACAAACAACTAACTACCAACGTTTGCAATTTCCAACACCCTTTTGATAATTCAACTAATCCTGCATCAGTATCTCTACACCCCAATGTTTTTACATCCAAATTGTTAACACAAACAACTAAATACCAACGTTTGCAATTTCCAGCACCCTTTTGATAATTCAATTAGTCATGCATCAGTATCTCTACACCCCAATGTTTTTACATCCAAATTGTTAAAACAAACAACTAAATACCAACGTTTGCAATTTCCAGCACCCTTTTGATAATACACCCCAACCAATTCAAGACAACATTTCCCAATATACACCCAACATACATCAGTGAGCCCTCCAATTCAAGACACCATTTTGCCTGGTCGGCCAATCCTATATGTGACTCCATCCCTTCTAGCCTACATATCCTTATCTTAATGTAAGCATGTAAACTTCAAGACATGTTTGACTGAGAAACTGGAATCTTGTATTTCCTGTAACAATCGGCCATATTCTCACGGTAAGCCAAAGCAGCTTGAACCGGATCCTTGACCTTCAATGACATGTTACGAGACAACCGGTACATAAATATACAGACCCAAACACCACAATCGCCATACCTTCCACCTTGTTTAGGTACATCAGGTGCATACTCAAAGGAGACATGATAGTGATTGGGATCTATATTCTTCCTTTGCATCACCTCACTCTCAACAAGATACTTGGGTATTTGACGTGAAAAAACTGACCTGAAATTTAGCCACCAGCTACATTTTTCAGGTTCCGAGCATCCAAGGCTATCGTATAACTTTATGACACCAGTTTTAATGGATAATTTGCCCAGGCACTAGTGTAAATCAGGTTCATTGATTGGAAAGAACACCTAAAATGCGGCAAGAGTTATATCAGGTTAATACAAAAAATTAGTACTCTTTAGTGCAAATATATCATAACTCATTTCTAATATTGGATAATTAAAATACACACCTTTTCGACGCCTTCATGAAACCACGGGATGCCGTTTGTCACTCTGTTTGCATAATACAGCGGCATGGACGACTGAAGGATCATTGTTGAAAAAATGGGCTAACAATGACCCAATCAGCATCAGCAGGTCTAAATTGCATCATTAGATCAACCCATACAGATAGATGCTGCAGATGAACTCAAATAAGTACATTTTATTATCATCATTTATCCTATTTATTTGACTTGTTTTATTATATTATGTATGAGAATTGGTGCATTAATGTTTACTTTAGTGATTCTCAGGTAAAAACAAGCATTATGTGAAACTTGGCGATTTTAGACTAATTATGGAGCAAAACAAGTGAAATGTCAAAAGTCTATTGAAATCTACAAGATCAGGTTGATTCTACTCCAAATATGCCGCAACATACTTCTGACATACGGCGTATCACTATCAAGATTTCACAAGTTACAATCCAAGACAGCTGAAAGGACATGCGCCGCATCCAAAGATAAAGATACATCGCATCTTAAGGTGGTGTACGAATATTCCTGAATATATTAATCTTGGACCCCACTCGAAGTTAAGTCAATGCGCCGCATCTACTTATTCTATGCGCCGCATCAACCCCTCAGACAGAAACTATAAATACCCCAAGGTCAGGCGAATTTTAGTGTGCAAGTGCCAAACCCTAGAGACGAATTCAGACGACCAAGCAGCACAAGACACACCCTAAACGAAGATACAAGAGCTGTAAGAAGGTCCTGCATGTATTCAATTCATTACGTAGTTTTGTTTTATTGTATTAGTACGCTTTAATTCATCAGGATTGATGGGCTTGTGTCATGTGACTACTGAAAATCATGCACACCCCTTAATATTGCTTTCCCATTAATTAAAGTTTATATGTTGATGTCTTTGGTGACTTTTATTAGTGCATTGATAACCTCTGTGTCTAGCTGAGCATTGCTTGGGTTGCCATGCCCCTTCCTCGCCTATTTATCCTAGCGTATACGAAACGTGGGCATCACAAATGCTCAATACTCTAGAATAGTAGGATAGACATAAGTAATCATTAAGGGTTTACTAACCGATAAGATTAGAGCAAACGAGAAAGGGTTAATTAATATACACTTCATATAAAACTAGCAATAAAACAAGTGACAAACTACTTAATTATCAGGACAGGTCTTCTTATTGTCTCTAGTATCTATCTGTGTACGTGTGTGCTAATCGCTGATTCGTGCTCATTAGTTTAGTTTACTATTTAATTATAACCAAACCGTGCCAGTCTCTCAGGCTGAACCCCTTGCGTTAGATTAGGTTGTAAAACTAACTTAGAATATTAAAATACTGACTAGATTAACTAGATAATACGTTCCACTCTTAGTGATCGACACTCTACTTACCATTATATTCATACTGACCGGGTACACTGCTCGTTAAGTGTGTGTGTTATTGATAAGTCGGCTAAATATAAATTTAAAACTTGAGTAGGCATTAATACTGCTAAACCGCAACGACACATCACGCAGCACATCAAGTTTTTGGCGCCGTTGCCGGGGAGTGAAATGGTATTATCTGTTAATTTGATTAAGTATTTTAATTAGGGTTTTCTTTTTAGATTCTAACTACTAACCCGCTGTATATTAGATAGATTGCATTCACTGTATAATTTGCGTATTTGCTGTTTTTTGTTTATTTTTGTTTATTTTTATTCTTTTTGTATTTTTCTGCATTCTGCTGTCGTTGTATTGTGCTGACACAAACGATACGGCGCATCTGTTTTCACAGATACGGCATATTGCGTTCGATTTTTATAAAATACAACGCGTTTAATAAATTCGAATATGACGCATCTTTCCCTAAGATACGGCGTATTCTGTTTTTAATAAGAAATTTTTCTAAAACGATAACGCCATACGACGCATCTGTTTTTAACAGATATGGCATATTTATTATTTAAATTAAAAACAGTTTTTGAATTATTAAACATAAGCGACGCATCGATCTTCATCGATACGGCGCATCTACTAAATCAAAAATCTTGTATTTTGAAACGTAATGAAATACAGCGCATTAGCTTCTGCTAATACGACGCATTTAATTTTAATAAATATAATCGATTTTTGATAATTTAAACCTGATACGGCGCATTCTAATTCATAAGCGGCGTATCTGCTTTCTGAATAAAAGTCTGATTAAATTTTAACGTAATAAGATACGGCGTATTCAGGTTTCTGGATACGGCGCATCATCTGCAGATATCAACCATTTTTATTCTTTATATTCGTTTCTAAATTCATTAATTTCTCTTCTCGCGAACAAATCCTACTGATGATATTACCTATGATGACAGATTTTGCTATGGGAGAAATGTCAATGAACGGATATCTTGCTAAGGAGCTTATGAATGATATGCGCAATGAAAAGTCCCACACCAAAAGCCCGTTAATTATGGAAAGTGATGACGAGTGTGATCACTATGAAGTTAGCTTGAGCAAGTTCCCAGCATTATGCATTACTAAAAGCTCAGAATTGGAAAAGGAACTCTTGCTTTCGAATTCATTCGAAAATTTCGATGCTATTACTTGCAACCTACCCACAATTGATGCTTTACTCAAATCCGCATTTCAAACCAACATGCCCTGCTACTCAGTGGAAGTTTATGAAGATATCAACTTCAATATACTCACGATTGATGCCGATTTATTTTCTTAAGAGACTCCTCTTGAAGCTACTTATAAGGAATTCAAACGCTTATGCAATATTGAAGATGGGATATTCTCTTATGATTTACTAATGAGTTACACTGAAGATGAATTGTTACTCTTATGGCCTATCATTGAATCTAAAGGATTAACTTGGACAACTATCGAAGAAAAAGATGGAAAATTCCAAATTGAATACATGAACTCAGCAAATATAGTCAACAAATCGAGCAACAAAAGCTATGGGGGAGGCAATACCCAACCTACACAAATTTCTTATATGCCTTATTCCGAACAGTGTTGGAAATTAGAGGAAAGCAATCTGGATGATGAAAGAATTTATGCTGAATCGGAGATACTGTTTCATAAAAAGTTGGAAAGGTTGATGGATATCTCTTTAGAAGAATGGCTTGAACTTAAATACGGTGATCCCAAATTTGCTCCTGCAAATGAAGTCAAGCGGATTGTAACCTCATGGTTGACACGAAGTTTTAAAGAACAATTTAATGAGTTCATGGAGATAAGAAGGAAAATGGTTAGTAATACTAGCTTTGACGTTAACCACGACCCTAACAATGTTGATTTTTCAGATTGGTTATCTAGTAAGTTCAGTAACCATAAGAGCATGGACCGAGTTACTAAAGATGTGTTATGGGTATATTGGATGAGAGGTGAAGATGAGGAAGTAGAAAGCAACAATGGATCATCACATAACGACTCAACAATCAAGGAAGGCATTGAAGAATTATTCAGCATTGACATTGATTTGCTCAATTATGAGACACCCTTGTGCAAACAATTCAAAGAATTTAATTACCTTCTTCAAATCGATGCCGATGTGCTAACTGGAGACCTACCGGGATTCAAAACTTATGATGAGTTCAAAAACACCTGGTACTACGAATGGTATAACCAGATGCCATGGGTTTGGGATAAACCATGGGAATTTGGGCATATCAATCACACTTATAAACCTTTCCGTTTCAAGGATGGAAGTAGTGAATGGCCAAACTGTGATTGGAAGAATGATGGAACCTGTAATGGGGGGAGTATAATTGGGATGAAACGAGTTGGAAACGATGTATACTTTGAAGACGATGATTGGTATGAAAAAGTTGAAGATTGCCCACGCAAAGCAGAGGCTTTGCAAGAAAAAGGGAGAATCACATACTTAAAAGAATTAAAGGGAGCATCGAACACTACTTTCTGGAAATGGGTGCATAGAAAATGTGATGATTACACGAGGCTTAATCGACGTTTACAATGGGAATTGGAAAGAGAGTGGGACACGATTCAAGAAGATAATGACGATGAGTCATTAATTGATGAACTTGATGACTATTTGATTAAGGATCCTTATTCCAAGTTTGTTGATAAAGACGAAGAAGAATTCATCAAAAGAAAATGTCGACTACTTGGGATACCTTATAATAACCCACCCATGATAATTTCTGAGAAATTTAAAGTCATCAAATACTCTTTGGGACCAGATGAGGAATATGTTGCGACAAAGACCAAAAAGTATAATAGATTAAGTCGAATGGAAGAAAATGTTGCGAGCTATACGGGAACATCTTTCGGATGAAAGAAGAAGGATGGCACGTGACAAGGACGAAATAAGGAGCTGAACGTGAGTCTAACTTGAAGACTCTGGAATAAAGACAAGTGCTGACCGGGAGACAACCCGGAGAAATTTTTACATTCTGTTCTGTGTCGAGTCTGTCAGACCTGCAGAAGATACGGCGCATCTCAATCATAAGATGCGGCGCATCACCTGCAGTGGTCATATCTTATTTTATTTTCTGCATTTTTTATTTTTGACTTTAAAACTTTCTGTCAGTTTATTTAATGCGGCGCATCCCTGGTTAAGGATGCGACGCATCTTTTATTCTGATTCGTATTTATTCCAGGCTCGATACGGCGTATCTTCTTCCATAAGATACGGCGTATCGACTGACCTGATGATTTACAGTTTAATTTTTTTTTAGGATTTATTTATTTTTACTAACTACTAATATATTATGCAAGTTTGAAACTTCTTAACTCAGGTGTGTTAAAGTGCAAATGGTATTATAGATTCCTGTATTTTGGTGGATACATCACTTATGAAGCTTAAACGTTCTCATCCACAAGAAGATGATTTTTGCTCATATACGAATAATGGAGGATCATACCGAGCAAATCTGAGGGGAGTTTTTCTGTTCTAATTCTTTTATTTTTCCAATTTTTAACCTTTGACACAAACAACGAGGACGTTGTTTAACTTAAGTGGGGGGATGGAGAATTAGAACACTTACTTGTCCTAAACTTTTTCAAAATATGCTTAAAATGCGCTTAATATATCGAAATTTAAAATTTTTAGCATGTTTTTATTTAAAGTCTAAATTACATAACCGCACACATAACTCTATTCTTTCAAAAATATTAAAACTTTAGTGTGTCGGTGACTTGTAAACTTTAGAACTTGGCTTGTATACTATTCGAGACCACCATAATAAGTATTATTTATATAATTGGAGTGACTTGTCTAAATTGGTAAATTTCTAGGATTACACCCAAATAGCCTTTATATGTTATGTGTTATTAACTAGCTACACTGGTTAGTTAACCCCCGTATAAACCCTTTGTTACTCTCATTTTTAGAGTAAGATACCCCTAGAAAAACCCTCAGAGCCATTCCTTTCGTTTCTTACACCTTTGTTATAATGTTTCGTTACATCCTTACACCTTAGCCTACCCTGTAGATTAAAATCCCTGGTTAATTGCTTTAGGCAAAGTGTGTTTTCTTACATTACCTGTGTTCGCGTGCGTAATTCATTATCTTTGGTTAGTTGGGAAATTGCACAATGCAATTGGTATGAAAGTATATATTGTATAACTTTTAGTCTATTTTTCGTGTGTTTACTACTTTCACTATTACAGTTATTTCTGAAGTATGAAGAGTATGAAAAATTATCCGGAAAAATAGTAATAGAAAAGTTGTGAAATTTTTAAACATGTATGTTGATGTCAAAAAAAAAAAAAAAAAAAAAAAAAAAAAAAGGAAAAAGGAAAAAGGAAAAGTTGGAAGTTTGTTTTAACCAACTTATGTAAAGTTTTGTATTAAGTGGAAAATATCACCACTATTTGTTTTTGTATATTATATTTATGGATTGAATGGGAGTTGGCCGTTATGGGAACGCCAACTAAGATTATTCTTTGATTAAGATTTTGTTGAGCATAATTCGTGTCTACCTAAAGCGTGTGTTTCAAGTGTTAAAGCGTGAGTTATTCAATGATATGAGTCTTATTCATGGGATGGTTGGGAAAGTGATTAACCACACTTAGGATTTTAATTTATCTGTTTTGTTTATTTTTTATTTTACACCAATTTATATCCCAAATATTATCCATACCCTATATCATTCTTCATCCAAACCTTTGATTTATTGAGATTAGGGATTTGAGCAATCTTAAGTATCGTAGTCGTGGATTCGGCTATGTATTTATGATTTTGTCGCCCTTTTTGATGTAATATTATTGGTGAAGATTACTTAGTCCTATCTTTAGCCCATTCGAGTTAAGGATTTGAGCAATTGCAAGTATCATGGTCGTGGATTCGATCATGTATTTGTAATTTTGTCGCCTTTTTTGGAATGTGAGATCGATAGAGATTAAAAATAATGATTAAGCCTCAACCAACAAACCCTTTTTACCGCTTTAGACTTGTTAACTCCTTGGCTTTAGTGGGGGAGATGCGTATATTTGCCAAGCCTATGATAGAATATTCGTCACGACTAAGCACTAAACGATTTAGAATTGTTTTACATTAAAAATTATTTTGATTTCTACTTCGTTAAGTGTTTGGTTGTGTGATTATGACAAAACGAATACGTGCTTAAATATAAAAATAAATCCTAATATCTTTTAGGATACATTTTCATATGATTAATTCTAAGATTTACTTGGGGACAAGTAAAGTTCAAGCGGGGGGATATTTGATGAACTCAAATAAGTACATTTTATTATCATCATTTATCCTATTTATTTGACTTGTTTTATTATATTATGTATGAGAATTGGTGCATTAATGTTTACTTTAGTGATTCTCAGGTAAAAACAAGCATTATGTGAAACTTGGCGATTTTAGACTAATTATGGAGCAAAACAAGCGAAATGTCAAAAGTCTACTGAAATCTACAAGATCAGGCTGATTCTACTCCAGATACGCCGCAACATACTTCTGACATACGGCGTATCACTATCAAGATTTCACAAGTTACAATCCAAGACAGCTGAAAGGACATGCGCCGCATACAAAGATAAAGATACGCCTCATCTTAAGGCGGTGTACGAATATTCCTGAATATATTAATCTTGGACCCCACGCGAAGTTAAGTCAATGCGCCGCATCTACTTATTCTATGCTCCGCATCGACCCCTCAGACAGAAACTATAAATACCCCAAGGTCAGACGAATTTTAGTGTGCATGTGCCAAACCCTAGAGACAAATTCAGACGACCAAGCAGCACAAGAAACACTCTAAACGAAGATACAAGAGCTGTAAGAAGGTCCTGCATGTATTCAATTCATTAAGTAGTTTTGTTTTATTGTATTAGTACGCTTTAATTCATCAGGATTGATGGGCTTGTGTCATGTGACTACGGAAAATCATGCACACCCCTTAATATTGCTTTCCCATTAATTAAAGTTTATATGTTGATGTCTTTGGTGACTTTTATTAGTGCATTGATAACCTCTGTGTCTAGCTGAGCATTGCTTGGGTTGCCATGCCCCTTCCTCGCCTATTTATCCTAGCGTATACGAAACGTGGGCATCACAAATGCTCAATACTCTAGAATAGTAGGATAGACATAAGTAATCATTAAGGGTTTACTCGCCGATAAGATTAGAGCCAACGAGAAAGGGTTAATTAATATACACTTCATATAAAACTAGCAATAAAACAAGTGACAAGCTACTTAATTATCAGGACATGTCTTCTTATTGTCTCTAGTATCTATCTGTGTATGTGTGTGCTAATCGCTGATTCGTGCTCATTAGTTTAGTTTACTATTTAATTATAACCAAACCGTGCCAGTCTCTCAGGCTGAACCCCTTGCGTTAGATTAGGTTGTAAAACTAACTTAGGATATTAAAATACTGACTAGATTAACTAGATAATACGTTCCACTCTTAGTGATCGACACTCTACTTACCATTATATTCATACTGACCGGGTACACTGCTCGTTAAGTGTGTGTGTTATTGATAAGTCGGCAAAATATAAATTTAAAACTTGAGTAGGCATTAATACTGCTAAACCGCAACGACACATCACGCATCACATCAGCTGCCATTTAAAAATTGAAACAAAAGAGAAGTTAGCTAGGATAACCCCGCAGCTAACACTTTAAACTATAAGCTTGTAAGAATTACATACCATATCACCGAGCCAACCTCTGTTTTTGTCATCCCTACCCAATAATCCTAGCCAAAACTGGAGATTAGCAGTGGTACTTCCGTTGCCCCAGGGAAACACAAATAACTGCTGGCTCTTACTCCGCTTATGTGAATCCAAGAACAATTGCACTTCTGGATGCACAAACACTCTGAACTTTGCCGCTAAAGCATTACGACGGAGATTCTAAAATTTATAAAGCAAATAATGAATAGATTATAAAACATAAGCTACATCATTGTTATTAACATTAAGAAGAAATGATGTAACTAAATACCTCTTTGAACGGTTTAAGATTTATTTCTTTCCCATCAGGTCCAATGACTGGAGGGAGTGTCGGTTTAACGTGACGTCTCAAATGCCTTCTTGGTGTGGTGGAAGGTTGCTGCATATATGGGGATTGATGAAATTTGCTAACCTTCCTCTCCCGTTCAAAAGGCACACGTAGGGTTGTAACCTTATCTTCCTCACAGTCAAAGGACTCGAAAAATCTATTGTTAGCAGCCTCTGACTTTACGTCCATTGGTGTCCTCTGTAACTCATCACCAAAAAAAATAACATCCTGAAAAACAGCTAGAATGTCTAAGTTAAATTCAAATCGCGAACTACAAGAGCACTATTTAACCAAATCAATCGCAAAAAGGAGCTAAACGATTTAGAGTCTCCTTTTAACGAAGTAGAAATCAAAATTTGGCTCCTTTTAACGAAGTAGTCTCCTTTTAACCAAATCAATCGCAAAAAGGAGGTAAATCGGTAAATAAACCTGACCATCAAAAAGGTCAACCATTACATCTTGCACTTCTTGTGTAGATAAATCGTTACCAGAACAATTGAAGATATCTTCTTCCACATTCATATTTGCATTATCACCAACATCCACAGCATCAATTCCAGTTGGCTACAATATATATATATATATATATATATATATATATATATATATATATATATATATATATATATATATATATATATATATATATATATGTATCCCTATTATCGTCATTGTCAATTAAAGAACAAACCTTTGAATCATTATCCACATCCATATTATCGTCATTGTCAGTACCGGTCTGAAAAAAATATATCAATTACACTAATAAACAAAACAAAACAAATAAAAATATGGTTCTATTATACATAACAGTTAATAGCATACAAACTCAAATAGACAAACAACTACGGACCAACTATCTAACAATCCTACAGAAGATACAAATT
This sequence comes from Artemisia tridentata subsp. tridentata, assembly GCA_021014915.2. Lineage (NCBI taxonomy): Eukaryota > Viridiplantae > Streptophyta > Magnoliopsida > Asterales > Asteraceae > Artemisia > Artemisia tridentata. The sequence goes on along the minus strand of CP139509.1, from coordinate 63,809,263 downwards.
AATATATTGAACAATCTGGATGAGTAAGCAGAAGTAATGATTCGTTGTAGCGGCTCATGAAGAAGGACCCTGCATCTGCTTCAACACAGAGTTTAATAAACTCTTGTGACCGAACATGGAAGACTTCAAGAGTGTGATCCATTTGGTAGGGCTGATCAGATTCAAAAATTGGATCCCCACTACTCGTAAATCCAATTAATTTTAATAGATGAGGAGTGAAAATGTTAAATAGTGTTTTAAATGATTTTATTTTGTTACAACCATCCAAGTTTATCTGCCATAAACAGAACGTGTGCCATTGATATCCTATAATGTTTCCATAAATAACAAGAGACTCTCCTAGCTTCAAAATATAGAAAGGTACAGGAATCCGATCTCTTAAGCTCTCAGGTATCTCTAATACCGAGAAGTTGTGGTTAACCAAATCAAAAGCGACAATCATATAACATTTTTGAGAAGAAACACCATCAGAACCAAATATCCTTTCAGAAGCTGCCCAATATATAAAACTACCTAATACCACCTGACTAGACCATTTAAGTCGGATTGATTGACGAGGCAGATGTTCATTTTCTAACTTGTTCCAGCGCCGGGAGCTCAATATAAATACTGAAACATTCCACGATCCGTGTCCATGAACCGGATATGAAATCCTCAAAATTGCAGGGTCAAAAGTGTTGATCCCAGTTGAGCTTCACGATCTTATTAATTACTTTAGATATAAACCTAAAGCAATCGGTATAGAAACTGATCTTGAGTTGTATATCAAATATTATGCGGAACTTAATATTTGATCTTAAGAAGAATTAAGCACAAAACAAATTCTCAAACAACACTTCAATATATTAATACGATTGCTCGATAGCAATAGGGTTACAAGAAACCTTGAAGTGTAAAACAATAATGATACGTGTATCTAACCTAACCCTAGATCCTCCTTTTATAGCGTAAGGAGTCCTAGTCGGTTTACAAGACTTTCTATACAAGAAAAATATTCTTACGTATCTTTTCTATACTTATCCTTAACATACTATACATATCTAATAAGCAGCAGAGTAACTAGTCTAGCAGCAGAGTTGTTGGGTCTAAAATGCTGCTGATTCGAGAAACATAACTCTGCTGGATAGTTATGTGACTCTGCTGATTAGTGTATTAACTCTGCTGTTTTGGATAATAGGCATAGTGTAACTCTGCTGCTAGCTCACGAAGACTCTGCTGCTAGAAGATTTACTCTGCTGCTTATTAGATATGTATAGTATGTTAAGGATAAATATAGAAAAGATACGTATGAATATTTTTCTTGTATAGGAAGTCTTGTAAACCGACTAGGACTCCTTATGCTATAAAAGGAGGTTCTAGGGTTAGAGTTAGATATCGATTATCTTAGCATACGTATTGTTTTACACTTCAAGGTTTCTTGTAACCCTATTGCTATTCAGAGCAATCGTATTAATATATTGAAGTGTTGTTTGAGAATTTGTCTGTGTTTATTCTTCTTAAGATCAAGTATTAGTTTCCGCATAATATTTGATATACAACTCAAGATCAGTTTCTATACCGATTACCTTAGATTTATCTAAAGTAATTAATAAGATCGTGAAGCTCAACTGGGATCAACAAGTGGTATCAGAGCTTGTGATCTAGAAACTGTAAGCAATGGACTCCGACTCTACACACATGGTTACTGCATCAAGGGTTCCCATGCTCAAGACTGGAGAGTATGAGATCTGGAAGATGAGGATTCAACAATACATAAGAATGGTTGATTATTCACTTTGGGAAGTCATTATTAATGGCGACAGTGTGCAAACCAAGACTGCTACTGGATCAGTCTTGACTCTCAAGACAAGTGAGGAGAAAGCACAGAGAAGATTGGAGGTTAAGGCTCACAGTATTCTCATGATGGGAATACCTAATGATTATCAATTGAGCTTTAATCATATTGAGTCTGCTAAGGAGTTATGGGAAGCAATTGAACTTCGATTTGGTGGGAATGAAGCTACAAAGAAATCAAGAAAGAATCTACTGAAGCATCAGTTTGAAACTTTCACTGCTTTAAGTTCTGAGGACATTGAGGGAACCTATGATCGACTTCATAAGCTAACCAGTCAAATGGCTCTTTTGAAGATTGAGCCATCACAAGAAGATGTCAATCTAAAGTTTCTGAGAAGTCTATCTTTTGAATGGAACACTCATACAGTGGTTTGGAGACATAAGGAAGATTTTGATACTATGACATTGGATGATCTGTATAACAACTTGAAGGTGTATGAATCTGAAGTTAAAGGATTGTCAAGCTCATCCACTACCACAAATAATCTTGCTTTTGTTTCCTCAAGCAACAAGACTACTGGTAGACATCAAGAACAGCACTCTGCTGCTGGTGCTTTTGCTCCTGCTGTTGGTTCACATGTCTCTGCTGCTGACTCTGCTAACACCAACACCATCAGTGATGCTGCAATTTGTGCTTATTTGGCTGAACTTACTACAAGTACTTCAGTCATGCCTCAAGATCTGGATGAACTTGATCCTGATGATGTTGAGGAGATTGATATGCAATGGCAGTTTGCAATGCTTACTATGAGGGCAAGAAGGTTTCTTAAGCGAACTGGAAAAGAGATGAAGTTCAGAAGGAATAAGAGTGTGGGATTTGACAAGTCAAAGGCTGAATGTTTTAATTGCAGAAAGAAGGGACACTTTGCAAGAGAATGCAAAGCACCAAAAAGAAGCAATGAAAATTTCAAGAAGTCTGCTGATGAAGAGCCAAATTCTACTACTGCTATGGTATCATGTGATGGGTTAGGTGATTTTGATTGGGGTGATCTTGCTGAGGATGGTCCAAATTGTGCATTGATAGCTGAAGAAGATCCTGAAGTACAGCATTTTGCTCTCATGGCCTATTCTTCTTCTGGATCAGACTCTGAGGTATCAAATGAATCATCTTGTTCTTTTAAATCATGTTCTGATACAATTGAGATACTTAAGTCTAGTAATGGAAGCCTTAAAATGGAAAATGAAACACTTAAGCTAGATAATCTTAGTTATGAATATGGTTTAAAGAACTTAGAAGAGAAACTAGAGTTTTATAAAAAGGTTGAAATTGAATACCTTGATCAAATCACTATCCTGAAAAATGAAATTATCAAGAAAGATGATGAGATTAAGGTTATTATGGAAAAAGTAGGAGAGGCTGAACAGGCTAGAGATTTAGCTAAAAGTGAGACTGAAAAACACATTGTTAGGGTGGAAAAACAACAATTTGCCACTGACATTCTCAGTAAACCATTAGGAAGACACTTTAATGGTATAGGATATAATGTTGTTGCTCACCCTACAAAGCTTAGTGCCAATGCCCCTCCTACTAGGACACTAACTTTCATATCTGAGTCTGGAGCCACACCTGTAGGTGAAACTAGTAAACCTGTAGTTGAAACTAATGAAAAAGAAATAGAGTCACCTAAGGTTGAGGTAAAGAAGTATGAACAAGCACCCCTGATTGAAGATTGGGTGTCTGACAGTGATGATGATGAAGTAGAATCTGATTCAACCTCTAAGAACAAAAAGGAAGAAATTCCTACTGTTGTTGAATCAAAAGTACCTAGGGATAAAAGGGTTGATTTTGTTAAGCCTAGGTTTGGTAAAGGTATCTCTAGGAAGATGGCTGAGTATGAAAACACACCTAGAGTATATCCTAAAAGAATAAATAACTTGCCTAGGGGAAACCAGAGAAATTGGAATAACCTAGTTTCACACAAATTAGGTACTGATTTTCAATTACTTAAAAAGGCATGTTATTGTTGTGGTAGTTTTGAACATCTGCAAGATGAGTGCTATAAGAAACCAGCTTGGAACCAATACACTAGGGTGAACCATAGAAAATTTGCTAGAAAGACTCACCCTCACCCCAAAAGAAATATGGTTCCCAGGGAAGTTTTGATGAGAGATGGTACTTCTAGAGTTATCTCTCCTATTGTATCAACAGTGCCCATAAAGAAGGAAATAGTCAACTCTACTGTTAAAGCAAACTCTGCTGTTAAGGCAGACTCTGCTGTTTTGCCTAAAGTTGTTACTGATACTGTTGTGGGAAATCATTTTTATGCTGTTAAAGCCTCAGCTTGCTGGGTCTGGAAACCAAAAGTTAAAGTTATAGATCATGTTCTCAGACACAGCAGTGCACCAATGCAGTTGAAGAAATTTGACTACTTTGATGCACAAGGTAGATCCAAGTCAGTAATGGCTTGGGTCCCCAAGAGAAACTAATTCTCTTACTTTTTGTGCAGGGCAATCTACAAAAGGAGCTAAAGGATAAATGCATTTTTGATAGTGGATGCTCTTCACACATGACTGGAGACCAGAGCAATTTGGAGAATTTTGAAGCTTTGGATGGTGGATATGTTGCTTTTGGGAATGACCCTAAAGGAGGAAAGATTGTTGGAAAAGGCATAATCAGAACTGGAAAATTGGATTTTGAGAAATTGTATTTGGTGAATGGCTTAAAGTTCAATCTTTTTAGTGTCTCACAAATGTGTGACAGAAAGAATTTTGTTCTTTTTACAGACACTGAATGTCTTGTCTTATCTCCCGACTATAAGATACCTGATGATAAATTGGTACTTCTTAAAGTCCCTAGAAATGACAACATATACAGTGTGGACATAAAGAACATTATTCCCAAAAGAGATTTAACTTGTCTGTTTGCCAAAGCCACTATTGATGAATCCAAACTATGGCATAGAAGGCTTGGACATCTGAACTACAAGGCTATCAACAAGTTGGTGAAAGGGAACTTGGTCAGAGGATTACCTTCAAAGATTTTTGAGAATCCTGAAGTATGTGTTGCTTGTCAAATGGGAAAGCAACATAGAGCATCTTGTAAGTCCAAATTGGTGAATTCCATAACTGAACCTTTTTTTATGTTACACATGGACCTATTTGGACCCACTTATGTGAATAGTTTGAACAAAAAGATGTATGGCTTAGTGGTTACTGATGATTTTAGTAGGTTCACTTGGGTATTCTTCCTAGCTACTAAGAATGAGACTCCTGGTATTCTTAAGGCTTTTATTACTAGGATAGAAAACCTATTTAATCACAAGGTTAAGATCATCAGATGTGACAATGGAACTGAGTTTAAGAATCAAGTAATGAATCAGTTCTGTGAGGAAAAGGGTATAACTAGACAATTTAGTGTGGCTAGAACTCCTCAGCAAAATGGTGTGGCTGAGAGGAGAAATAGAACATTAATTGAAGCTGCTAGGACTATGTTGTCAGAGTCTAAGTTACCCACTATCTTTTGGGCTGAAGCAGTCAACACTGCTTGCTATGTGCAAAATAGAACTAAGATAGTTAAACCTCACAATAAGACCCCTTATGAGTTATTGCATGGTAGGAAACCACTGATTGATTTCTTTAGACCATTTGGGTGTCCTGTCACTATCTTAAACACCATTGACCACTTAGGCAAGTTTAGTGAGAAAGCAGACATAGGTTACTTTGTTGGATACTCTACTGAAAGTAAGGCTTTTAGGGTTTTCAATCAAAGGACTGGGCATGTGGTGGAAAATTTGCATGTTAAAATTAGAGAAACCACACCTAATGTTGATGGAAAAGGTCCTGAGTGGATGTTTGATATTGATTCTTTAACCAAGAGTATGAATTATCAACCAGTCATTGCAGGTACTACTAACATGTCTGCAGGTACACAAACTAACCCTAATGCAGGTACACAAGCAAAGAAGGATGAGCCTGCAGAGGAGTTTGTTTTGATTGAAAGAAGCAAGTTTGATCAGTACTTCACACCAACAGATAAAGAAGGAAAAAGTTCAGATGATGCTGCTGTTCATAAGGAAGTTCCAAAGATTAATGTAGAAGGTGATGATGAACCTTCTCATGATGTCAAGAATGATGATAAGGAATGGACTACAGAGTCAGATGTTGCTGGGCAACAAGGAAATAAACATAGCAGCAGTTCTCTCAACTCTGCTGCCAAGCCAAAGCACTCTGCTGTTAAGCCAAAGCACTCTACTGTTAGGTCGAAACACTCTGCTGTTAGGTTTGGTAACTCTGCTGCTATGGACAAGGACTCTGCTGCTGATAAAGATGGTGATTCTGATGATGATTCTGCTGATGAGATGCCTGAATTAGAAGAAGTGTATGTGGATACTGATGATGAAGTTGTTGATGTCTTTAGTGCTGAAGCTGATTTATCAAACTTGGAGACTGACATACCTGTTAGTCCCACACCAACAACAAGAATCCACAGGAATCATCCAAAAGAGCAAATAATTGGTGATGTTCACTCTGCTGTTCAGACTAGAAGTAAATCAAAAGGGTTGAGTGATTTGCTTGATCAGGGATTGTTTGCTCAAACACTTAAGAAGAGGAATAGCCACAAGGATTTACAAAATTGCATGTTTGCCTGTTTCTTATCTCAAGAAGAACCCAATACCATTCACAAGGCTTTGAAAGATGAAAGTTGGGTTGAAGCTATGCAAGAGGAGTTGCTGCAGTTCAAGCTTCAGGAGGTCTGGACATTAGTTGATTTGCCTAATGGAAAAAGGGCAATTGGTACAAAATGGGTGTTCAGATGTAAAAGAGATGAAAGAGGTATTGTCATCAGAAACAAGGCTAGATTGGTGGCTCAGGGATACACTCAGGAAGAAGGGATAGACTATGATGAGGTCTTTGCCCCAGTTGCAAGATTGGAGGCTATTAGACTTTTCTTGGCATATGCCTCATACAAGAATTTTCCTGTGTATCAAATGGATGTCAAAAGTGCTTTCTTGTATGGAAAGATACCTGAAGAGGTTTATGTGATGCAACCACCTGGGTTTGAAGATCCTAAGTATCCTGATAGGGTCTACAAGGTGAAGAAAGCACTGTATGGACTACATCAAGCTCCTAGAGCTTGGTATGACACCTTATCTCAGTATTTGTTGAATAATGGCTTTTACAGAGGAACCATTGATAAAACATTGTTCATTAAGAAAGACAAAAAGGATATTCTACTTGTTCAGGTTTATGTAGATGATATCATTTTTGGGTCTACAAATAAGGTGTTATGTGAAGGATTTGAGAAGCTAATGCACAGCAGGTTTGAGATGAGTTCTATGGGAGAACTGACTTTCTTTTTAGGACTTCAAGTAAAGCAGAAGTCAGATGGGATTTTTATTAGCCAAGACAAGTATGTGGCTGATATGTTAAAGAAATTTGGTTTCAAAGATGTGAAGGCAGCCAAGACACCCATGGATAAAAATAAACCTTTGCTTAAGGATGAAGATGGTGTAGAGGTTGATGTACATCTATACAGATCAATGATTGGCTCATTGATGTATCTGACTGCTTCAAGGCCAGATATCATGTTTTCTGTGTGTGCTTGTGCTAGATTCCAAGTGTCCCCAAAAGTTTCACACTTGGAAGTAGTCAAAAGAATTTTTAGGTACCTAAAGGGTCAACCAAAATTGGGTCTTTGGTATCCTAATAATTCACCATTTGACTTGATAGCATACTCAGATAGTGACTATGCTGGAGCTACTATGGATAGAAAGTCAACCACTGGAGGCTGTCAGTACCTTGGTCATAGGTTAATCTCTTGGCAATGTAAGAAACAAACAGTGGTGGCTAATTCAACAACTGAAGCAGAATATGTTGCTGCTTCTAGCTGCTGTGGACAAGTGCTCTGGATTCAGAACCAATTGCTGGATTATGGGTACAATTTCATGAACACAAAAATTTTTATTGACAACAACAGCACAATGTGTATTATCAAAAATCCTGTTTTTCATTCTAAAACAAAACACATAGAGATAAGACATCATTTTATTAGAGATTGTTATGAGAAAAAGTTAATTCAAGTGGTTAAAATACATACTGACAATAATGTTGCTGATCTACTTACCAAAAGTTTTGATATAAGTAGGTTTCAATTTTTAGTTGCTAGTATTGGCATGATAAATCTTTAATCTTTAAACCATCTTATCTCTGTATGTTTTTGTAAAGTTTTGTAAGGATTTGTGCTGTTGGTTAGTCATTATCTGGTGTTTTAGTCAAAGTCTGCTGTTTAGTTGTTTATTGTTATGCCTACTCTGCTGCTATTATGGATTATTCTTGCTTGTGTTTGTTGTTTGCTTCTAACCATTTTGCAGATACATAAACATACACAATCAAGTAAAGCATATAAAGAGAAGTTCATTGATAATCAAGGCATAAGTACATCAAAGTGTTCCCATACATACATGCTAAAGATCAAAAGACAACAAAATACAATGATCCACAATCTAAATCCTAGCAAAGTCAGGCATGACCTTGCTACGAGGTCCCCTAGTGCCCATGGCTTCAAACACCCTTGGACAGGGGAGAGCAAGTACCACTGGTCGTGGTGGTGGACTCTGCTGTTGGCTTGTTGAGGGAGCTGCTTTCTTCTGCTGCTTGTTCTTCTTTGGCACAGAGGGTTTCTTCTTAACCGTACTTGGCTTTGGATGAGGCATGTGGACACTCTTTGCAAAGGCGGGTGGCGGCATTCTCCATTTGTTTCTGCAGTTCAGCGGTCAACGGATGTTTTGGAGGAATGATCTCCCAGGCCCCTTGGTAGTAAGTCATTGATTTAGGCCACTTTGCTGTTTCCTCATCGCTTGAATCTTCAAACGAAGATGGTGTTGATGGGAGTGGATCGGAGTATGAATCTTCCATGACTGCTTTTCCTTTTTGTTGTGATGTTGATGCTTTCTGCGGAAAGTAACTTGCCCACCCTTATGAGTCATTGGATGAGGAGTCAGAGGAGATCTCGATGATTGGAGTTTTTGAAGAACTCATTGATGTTGGATTGATTTTGTGTTAGGGTTTGCGAATTGGGATTTGTTAAAGAGATTAAAGGATTTATGGAATTGAATGTGGGGTTGGTATGGTATTTAAGGAGGTAATTTTTGATGATTTTGGGAATATTGACTTTAGGTCAACACTTTCATAACTCTGCTGATGAGTTTGAAAGTTGAAGGGTCAAACTGTAACTTTTGGCGCGTTCTTAAACCTAATTGAATCAAAACGGTATCTTTCACCAATTTGATCTCATTAGATTTTAATTGCTCCAAATTACATTCGATTTTCACCCAAGAACAACAATTCATAACATTTCACCCAAAACCCCCAATCAAATGGCGCAAAGACTGTTTCCGGATGAACACAATCAGATAGCATTTCTCCCGTAAGGTTACTGCTGCTGATGGATTTTATGAGGTTATGGATTTTCTGAGTTCGTCTAAGTTAAGGTATGCGTTAACAGCTGATCCTACCATTTATATATCTCATATGAAACAATTTTGGTCAACTGTTAAGTTGGATGTATTAGATGGTGAGGAACGATTGATAGGTAGTGTAGATGGGGAGAATATTGTAGTAAGTGAAACAACAATTAAGAGAAGTTTGCGCTTATCTGGTATATCAACACCCCCTACCATTACCCAAGAAACTATTATGACTGAGCTTGAGAATATTGGCTATGAGAGACCTGAGGTTGGTGGTACATTTTTGAAAGGTCGTCTCTGTCCACATTGGAAGTTTTTGCTACATACACTTCAACACTGCCTGTTTCCCAAAGTAGGTGGATGGAGTGAGTTTAGTGCCTCTCAGGCTATGGCCTTAGTATGTTTAGCTACAGGGCAGCCCTTTGATTTTTCTGCTATGATATTTGAGGGGATGAAGAAGTTTGTTAAGAAGAAGTTTTACTTGTACCCCAGGTTTCTACAACTTATTATAAACAGACAGCTAAGGGAACCATTGAGGCATGTAAATGTTGAGCCCTGTAGTAGAATGGCAATCAAGATGTTTGCATTTTTAAAGAAGAATGGTAAAGGATTTTCTGGTGCTATCACTCCCCTGACTAACATATCTTGACTGTTGTGGCTGCAGTGAATGAGGATGAAGAAGCTGGCACACCCACAGCTTCCCATCACACATCCTCATCAACAAGTTTGAATGAATCAGTGTCACATGAAACCCAAAACACCCAATCACCTAGGACTTCACAACATGAGAACATTGTGCTACCTCAGGCCAATGTTAGTATGGTAGCAGATGAGGCTGATACAGGTGTTGGAGGTATCATGATGGAAGAGGCTGGCACTACTGTTTCCAACTTAGTAGTTGAACAGGACAGTGTCAACATAATTAAGACCTCAACCATGGCAACATCTTTTGTAGAAGGTTCTCAAGAACCCAATACAACTGATGGTAACCCCAGCCAAATGGCTTCTATGGGGGGCTCAGATGTTCATCCTAGGGATGAGACTGAGTTTGTGTCCCAAGATTCACCTCTCGGAGAAGGTAATACATCTCGAAGTGATGAGGACAGAGATGAAACTATTGAATTGATGGATACTAATGTACATATTGACATTGCAAATGATACACCTCTCGGACCAGGTCACACAGGTCGAAGTGTTGATGCTAGTATTGAACATGACAATGAGGATTTGACGGTTAAAACACCAGTACATAATGTCAATTCCAATGATCAACCTCTCGGGTCAGGTTACACAGACCGAAGTTGTGAGGATATCATGAAACAATTGAAAGAATTGACGGAAAATTGTACAAAATTGTCAAAGGAGGTCCTTGGTCTTCGCAAGGAGTTAAAGAAAGTTAAAGCTACTCAAGGTGCTGAAATAAGGAGACTTAAGCTAAGGGTTACACACCTTGAGGGGAGGCTAAAGAAGAGTTCCAAACCAAGTTTGGAAGAGGATGCTTCCAAACAGGGGAGGAATGATCAGGAGGCTCAGGTGAATGATCAGGATCGGGAAGGTGTAATGGGTTCAGGGGAGGTTGTTAAAGATTTCATTGAAAATGTTGGTGATGAGAGTGGAAAGGTTGACTCTGCTGATGCTGAACATTCTGCTAATGAAGAACACTCTGCTGATGGGTTAAAGGTTTCTGCTGATGAGACTGAGCAGAGTGAAGGTGTAAAGGACTCTGCTGGAGTAAAGAACTCTACTGATTCAGATGATGAACAGATGACTTTAGCTCAAGTGTTGCTGAACATGAACAAAGAAGCTAAAACACCCACACAATCACAACAACCTGCTGCTGAATCAAGTGAAAAGTTTGAAAGGATGCAAAAGTTGGCTGATGAACAAGCTCAAATTGCTCAAGATGAAGAATATGCAAGAAGAGTTGCAGCTGAAGAGGAAGGAAATCAGTTTGAATTTATGGACAGCTCTACATTTAAAGAAGTTAGTCAAGAAAAATTTGATGAACAATTGCAGTATTTTGTTGATTCTGATATGATTGTTAGAGGAGAAGCTTTCTTGATAACTAATGATGAGCAGTTAGATGGAAGTGAAAAGACAAAAGAGCTTGTTGATTTTATACTTAAAAAGAATGGATTAGCTAAGTGGGAGGAGTTGATTAAGAGGATTGAAGATGCACAGAAGCATGGTTACAAGCAAAAGTCATCTTCAAGGAAAGCATTGGTAAATGACATGAAGTACTATTTGAAGAATGCAAGAGGCTATCAGATGAAGGATTTCAAAGGAAAGTCAGATCACTTAATTGAAAAGGAATTTTATGAAACTTATGCTAAGTTAAATCCAAGAAAAGTTTCTGAGAAGAAGAGAAATCCAGAAGTTATGGGATCTGACAGTATGAAAGCATCTGGGAGTGGAAGTGTTTCAAAGCCCATAGTATCTGATGTTGAAAAGGAGAAAGAAATTGTTGTTGAAGCTGAAGTTATGACTGAACCCTCTGCTGGTACAAAGAGATATAGGAGGAAAGTGAAGCAGGTGGGTAGGAAGAAGAGAAGAACACAGTCAGTAGTGATGAGTGATTCGGATAAAGAGGAGAAAGAGAGTAGTGATTCAGGGAAGGAAGAAGTGACTGCAGATGATATGCAAGGAATTATGCATCTCACAGTTCATGAACCTCAAGAAGAGCCTGAGTTACTCAATGAAGTTCCTTTATCAGTAAAATATCCAATCATTTCCTATTCACATGATGTTCTAGCTGATGGTCAAGTATGCTGGGTGATAAAGAGATCAAATGGTTCAAGTATAGGATATATTAGTTTCTCTCAGATGGTGCACTACATGGATAGGGATGATATTACTCAACTCTGGAATCTTTACAAAAAGAATTATGGTGATACTAGACCAGAGTTGGTTTATGAAAGACTAAATTATTATCATTTGAAGAATATGTTTGAACCAGATGAGAAGAGTATTGAATGGAAGAAGTTACTGAGTTCCACAGTTCAGAGATGGTATTTATATCAATCTTGTGGAGTTCATGTTTTATCATGCATAGGTGTGACTGTGTATATGCTTGTGGAGAAGGATTATGTCATCAACAACAGTACATCTATTCTGTATCAAATGTTGCAGCCTGGTAAGTTGACATTACAAAGACCATTTGGTGCAGATAATCAAGCAAAAGAACTGATTGAGAAATATAAAAAGTTGCTGGAATCAAAGGTTTCAAAACAGTAAAGTGTTTGGAAGCATCCTCCTGGTGGATAGTTGGATTTAAGGAAACTTGATGATTTTTGATGAAAAATATCAAGTTTAGGGGAGGATTGTTGGGTCTAAAATGCTGCTGATTCGAGAAACATAACTCTGCTGGATAGTTATGTGACTCTGCTGATTAGTGTATTAACTCTGCTGTTTTGATAACTCTGCTATTTTGGATAATAGGCATAGTGTAACTCTGCTGCTAGCTCACGAAGACTCTGCTGCTAGAAGATTTACTCTGCTGCTTATTAGATATGTATAGTATGTTAAGGATAAATATAGAAAAGATACGTATGAATATTTTTCTTGTATAGGAAGTCTTGTAAACCGACTAGGACTCCTTATGCTATAAAAGGAGGTTCTAGGGTTAGAGTTAGATATCGATTATCTTATCATACGTATTGTTTTACACTTCAAGGTTTCTTGTAACCCTATTGCTATTCAGAGCAATCGTATTAATATATTGAAGTGTTGTTTGAGAATTTGTCTGTGTTTATTCTTCTTAAGATCAAGTATTAGTTTCCGCATAATATTTGATATACAATTCAAGATCAGTTTCTATACCAATTACCTTAGATTTATCTAAAGTAATTAATAAGATCGTGAAGCTCAACTGGGATCAACAAGAGTCTTCGTGGGCTAGCAGCAGAGTTACACTTTGCTTATTATCCCAATCCAGCAGAGTTACCTAACAGCAGAGTTTTAGTCTAATCAGCAGAGTCACTGAACTGATCAGCAGAGTACCACTTAGTGTATTTCCCAACCAGCAGCATCTTTAGACCCAACAATCCTCCCCTAAACTTGATATTTTTCTCCAAAAATCATCAAGTTTCCTTTAAACCCAGCTAATCACCAGGAGGATGCTTCCAAACACTTTACTGTTTTGAAGTCTTTAATTCAAGAATCTTCTCATATTTCCTTATCAGTTTAAAAGCCTGATCATCTGAATAGAAACTATTTTGCAATGTCAACATTCCAGGCTTTAACATCTGAGTAATAACTGCTGTGTTGTTATTCAAAGGGTAGTCCTTCTTCACAAGCATGTAGACCTTAACACCCTTACAAACCAATTCATGTACTCCACAAGATTGATACAAATACCACTTATCAACTCTGGAGTTCAACAAATCCTTCCATTCAAGATCTCTCTCATCAGACTCAAACATGTTCTTCAAAAAATAATAGTGAATTCTTTCATATATCACCTCTGGTCTCTGATCACTATATTTTTCTTTATACAATCTCCACATCTATATCACATCATCTCTATCCATAAAATGTAGCATCTGAGAAAATCTAACAAATCCATAACAAAGATGATTAGACCTCATAACCTCCCAGTAAGCTTCACTTCCATCCCTGACTGTATGTGAATAAGATATGATTGAATACTTGGTATCTAAAGGAACTGCATTTACTATCTCTGGTTCCTTTTGTGGTACATGAGCTGTGAAATCCATTGTTCTTTTCATATCATCAGCAATCACCTCTTCAAGATGATGCTCATCACTTTCTTCTTTTTCTGAGTCACTCATCACCAATGACTGAGTTCTTCTCTTCTTCCTAGCCACCTGCTTTATTCTTCTACCATATCTCTTTATACCAACAGTAGGTTCAGGCTTTTCCTCTTCAACTACATTCTCTTTCTCTTTCTCAACATCTGATACTTTGGCCATTTTAACAGTTGACTCAGGATTCATATAAGCATTTGATGCTACTTTGATTCTTGTCAACTCTTTGATCTCAGCATCAGTTAAAGGTTTAAATTTCCTATCCATCTCTTTCTTAGCAGCCTCAAACTTCTGCTTGACTTCTTCATTAGAGTATGGCTTCAACTCCTTCAATTTCCAACCTTTCATATTCCTCAGATATTGCTCATGAAGAGTTCTCTGTTGCCTTGCAGTTGGTGGTCTATTCACCTTTTTATTCTTTCTTGCAACCAGAAGCCTTTTCTTATTCTCCACAATGGCATGATGAATCCAGTCATTAATACCTTCATCTGTAAAAACATCATCCATCTCTACTTTCACTTTCTCCCATGCCATAGCAGCTTTACATCTTGCCTGCTCATTTTCCCATGCAGCCACTTTTGCTTCAACTTCAGATTGTTTCTCAGATTGTTGCTTTTGTTTCTCCATTGCTTTATCATACTCAGCTTTTTCTTCATCAGCAACCCTCTGAGCTTCTTCTGCATCCCACCTTTCTTGCAAATGTCTAGGCCATTCCTCAATTGGAACTTCATTAGGATCAGGATAAGGTTCAAGTTCTTCCACCATTTTCTTCTTACCCTTACCCTTGTAGGTAGGTGATTGAACAGGTTTTCTTGTTGGTACAGGCTCTTGTATGACAACTCCTTTGGCTTTAGGTCTTGAGACAGTCACTTGTTTTGGTTTTGGTAAAGGTTTTGGTGCAGGTTTAGGTGAAATTTCTTTTGGTGCAGGTGTTTTGTTTCCAAGGTTAAGCAATACTTGGGCTAAGGGCATTGTGTCTTCATCAAATTCACCAGCAGAGTGATTTAACCCATCAGCAGAATTGTTTCTCCTATCAGCAAAAAGTTCTGCATTAACAGCAGAGTCAACCTTTTCATTTGTTTCCATTTCAACCTCCCCTGAATCTTTGAGTACCTCCCCTGAACCTGCTGAACCTGCTGCATCCTTCTGATCATTCCTCCCCTGTTTGGAAGCATCCTCTCCCAAACATGGTTTGGAAACTTTCAACTGTGAAGATCTTGATCTCAGCATCCCCTCAAGATGTGTAATCCTAAGCTTAAGTCTTCTTATTTCAGCACCCTGAGAAGCTTTCACTGTCTTTAGTTCCTTTCTAAGACTAAGAACCTCCTGTGACAATTTTGTACATGTATTCGTCAATTCCTGTAATTGTTTCATGATATCCTCACAACTTCGGTCTGTGTGACCTGACCCGAGAGGTTGATCACTGGAATTGGCATTGTGTACAGGTGTTCTAACCGTCAAATCCTTTGTTTCAAGTTCAATGCTAGCCTCAACACTTCGACCTGTGTTACCTGGTCCGAGAGGTGTATCATGGGCATTGTCATTTTGTCCATCAGTGTCCATCAATTCATGTGTTTCATCCCTGTCCTCATCACTTCGAGATGTGTTACCTTCTCCGAGAGGTGAATCTTTGGACACAAACTCAGTCTCAACCCTAGGTTGAACATCTGAGCCCCCCATATTAGCCATTTGGCTGGGGTTACCATCAGTTGTATTAGGTTCTTGAGAACCTGCTACAATAGATGTTGCCATGGTTGAGGTCTTAGGTATGTTAGCACTGTCCTGTTCAACTACTAAGTTGGAAACAGTAGTGCCAACCTCTTCCATCATGGTACCTACATCACCTGTACCAGCCTTATCTGCATACATACTGACATTGGTCTGAGGTGTCACAATATCCTTTTGTTGTGAAGTCCTAGGTGATTGGGTATTTTGGGGTTCATTGGATGATGATACATTCAAACTTGTAGATGAGGATGTGTGATGGGAAGCTGTGGGAGTTCCAGCCTCTTCATCCTCATGAATAGCAGCCACAATATCCAAAATGTGTTGAGACAGGGGAGTGATAGCACCAGAAAAACCTTTCCCAGTCTTCTTCAGAAAAGCAAACATCTTGATTGCCATTCTGCTACTAGGCTCAATGTTGGTATGTTCCAAGGGTTCTTTAAGTTGATTGTTGATAATGAGCTGCAAAAACCTTGGATGCAAATAAAATTGCTTCTTAACATACTTCTTCATACCCTCAAAAATCATTGATGAAAAATCAAATGGTTGTCCAGTGGCCAAACAAACTAAGGCCATTGCTTGAGGAGCACTAAACTCATTCCATCCTCCTACTTTGGGAAACAAGCAGTGTTGAAGAGTATGCAACAAAAACTTCCAATGTGGGCAAAGCAGACCTTTATAAAAAGTTCCAGTAGTCTCAGGCCTCTCATACCCAATTTTCTCAAGCTCAGTTAAAATAACCTCAGTGGTAAGATTAGGGGGTGTTGGAACACCTGATAGACAAAGGCTTCTCTTAATAGTTGTTTCACTAACGACAATAGTCTCGCCATCTACACTACCTATTAACCTTTCCTCCCCGTCGAGTGTATCAAGCTTAACAGTTGACCAATACTGGTGCATATGAGATTTAATAATGGGAGGATCAACTGTTAAAGCATACCTTAATCGAGATGCACTAAGAAAATCCATAACTTCATGAAATCCTGCAGCAGCTGAAACCTTACTAAGAAACGCAATCTGATTATGCTCATCAGGAAACTTTCGTCTAGCCATAATGATTTGGGGGTTTTGGATTTAATGAGATGAATGAGTGTTCTTGGGTGAGAATTGAATGTAACTTTGAGCAATTAAAAGTTAATGAGATCGAAATGGTGTGTGAGACCGTTTTGATCTAATTAGGTTTTAAGACGCGCCAAAATTTTCAATATTACCCCTCTACTTTCAAACTAAGTAGCAGAGTCATGAAAAGTTTGACTAAAAGTCAACTTCCCCAAAATCTCCAAATTTAATTTCCCAAGTAGCTTAAATACAATACCAACTCCTCATTAAATTCTATAAATCCCTCATTCGCTTAACAAATCCCCAATTGCACAAACCCTAACACCAAAAACAAATAACCATGAGTTCAT
Organism: Artemisia tridentata subsp. tridentata; assembly: GCA_021014915.2. Lineage (NCBI taxonomy): Eukaryota > Viridiplantae > Streptophyta > Magnoliopsida > Asterales > Asteraceae > Artemisia > Artemisia tridentata. The sequence goes on along the minus strand of CP139509.1, from coordinate 63,792,124 downwards.
CCAAAGCACCGATCATTGACATTTCATCAGATTCCTCTTCAGATAATTCACAAGGATGGGCAGATTACTTTCCTCCAAGTTCATCTTCAGCACAACAAAAAGGCAAAGCGATTGTTGAAAAAGAATTTTCTGACCCGCTTCCATCGACGCCATCTTCCTTTGAGGATTCTAGCGATGATGAAGTAGCAGCATGGCCAAAATCCATGACATATTATCAAGGTTCCTGGGAAATTGATCCTCCTAACCATCCTTTGACTGTCGAGCTTCAGCGACAAATGGAGAACGCTGCTGCCGCCTTTGCGAAGAGTGTCAATCCGCCGCAACCAAAGCCAAGTACAGTGGAGCAGGAAGTCCCTGTTCCAAAGAAAAAGAAGGAGAAGAAACAAGCTCCATCTTCAAGCCAACAGCAGAGTCCACCACCAAGACCAGTGATACTTGCACTTCCCTGTCCTAGAGTGTCAGAAGCCATGGGTACTAGAGGACCTCGCAGCAAGGTGATGCCTGAATTTGTTGGAAAGGGAAAGGAACAAGCTTGATTTGGGATAGGTGTGTTTAGGTTGTGAATCCTTGGGCCTTGTTTTCTTTTGAACTTCTTTTGAACAATGATGTAAAGAAACTTTATGTTGTACTATGCTTTTGTGATCAATGAACTTTATCTTTCCTTGCTTTACTTGATTGTGTATTCATGTATATCTGCAAAAGGTTAGTAGAAAACCACAAACACAAGCAAGAATATCTCACAATAGAAGCAGAGTAGCATAGCAGCAGACAACCAAACAGCAACAACTTAAGAAACAGCAAATTTTGACTTAACAACAGCACCAATCCTTACAAAATTGTACAAAAACATACAGAGATAAGATGTTTAAAGATTAAAGATTTATCATGCCAATACTAGCAACTAAAAATTGAAACCTACTTATATCAAAACTTTTGGTAAGTAGATCAGCAACATTATTGTCAGTATGTATTTTAACCACTTGAATTAACTTTTTCTCATAACAATCTCTAATAAAATGATGTCTTATCTCTATGTGTTTTGTTTTAGAATGAAAAACAGGATTTTTGATAATACACATTGTGCTGTTGTTGTCAATATAAATTTTGGTGTTCATGAAATTGTACCCATAATCCAGCAATTGGTTCTGAATCCAGAGCACTTGTCCACAGCAGCTAGAAGCAGCAACATATTCTGCTTCAGTTGTTGAGTTAGCCATAACAGTCTGTTTCTTGCATTGCCATGAGATTAGCCTATGACCAAGGTACTGACAGCCTCCAGTGGTTGACTTTCTATCCAAACTAGCTCCAGCATAGTCACTGTCTGAGTATGCTATTAAGTCAAAGGGTGAATTATTAGGATACCAAAGGCCCAATTTAGGTTGACCCTTTAGATACCTAAAAATTCTTTTGACCACTTCCAAGTGTGAAACTTTTGGGGACACTTGAAATCTTGCACAAGCACACACGGAAAACATGATATCTGGCCTTGAAGCAGTCAGATACATCAATGAACCAATCATTGATCTATAAAGGTGTACATCAACCTCTACCCCATCTTCATCCTTGAGCAAAGGTTTGTTTTTATCCATTGGTGTCTTAGCTGCTTTCACATCATTGAAACCAAATTTCTTCAACATATCAGCCACATACTTGTCTTGGCTAATAAAAATCCCATCTGATTTCTGCTTGACTTGAAGCCCCAAAAAGAAAGTGAGTTTACCCATAGAACTCATCTCAAACCTGTTGTGCATTAGCTTTTCAAATCCTTCACATAACACCTTATTTGTAGACCCAAAAATGATATCATCTACATAAACCTGAACAAGTAGAATATCCTTTTTGTCTTTCTTAATGAACAATATTTTATCAATGGTTCCTCTGCAAAAACCATTGTTCAACAAATACTTGGATAAGGTGTCATACCAAGCTCTAGGAGCTTGATGTAGTCCATACAGTGCTTTCTTCACTTTGTAGACCCTATCAGGATACTTAGGATCTTCAAAACCAGGTGGTTGCATCACATATACCTCTTCAGGAATCTTTCCATACAAGAAAGCACTTTTCACATCCATTTGATACACAGGAAAATTCTTGTATGAGGCATATGCTAAGAATAATCTGATAGCCTTAATTCTTGCAACTGGGGCAAATACCTCATCATAATCTATTCCTTCTTCCTGAGTGTATCCCTGAGCCACTAGTCTAGCCTTGTTTCTAATAACAATTCCTCTTTCATCTCTTTTACATCTGAACACCCATTTTGTACCAATTGCTCTTTTTCCATTAGGCAAATCCACCAATGTCCAGACTTCTTGAAGCTTGAACTGCAGTAACTCCTCTTGCATAGCTTCAACCCAACTTTCATCTTTCATTGCCTTGTGAATGGTTTTGGGTTCTTCTTGAGATAGGAAACAGGCAAACATACAATTTTGTAAATCCTTGTGGCTATTCCTCTTCTTAAGTGTTTGAGCAAACAATCCCTGATCAAGCAAATCACTTAAACCTTTTGATTTACTTCTGGTCTGTACAGCAGAGTGAACATCACCAATTATTTGCTCCTTTGGATGATTCTTGTGAATTCTGGTTGTTGGTGTGGGACTAACAGGTATATCAGTCTCCAAATTGGATAAATCAGCTTCAGCACCAAAAACATCAACAATTTCATCATCAGTGTCCACATACACTTCTTCTAATTCAGGCAGCTCATTAGAAGAATCATCATAAGAATCACCATCTTTATCAGCAGTAGAGTCCTTGGGCATAGCAGCAGAGTTACCAAACCTAACAACAGAGTGTTTTGGCCTGGCAGCAGAGTTGAGAGAACTGCTGCTATGTGAATTCCCTTGTTGTCCATCAACTTCTGACTCTTCATTCCTTTCCTTATCATCATTCTTGTCATCATGAGAAGGTTCATCATCACCTTCTGCATTAACCTTTGGTACTTCCTTATGAACAGCATCATCATCTGAACTCTTTCCCTCTTTATCTGTTGGAGAGAAGTACTGATCAAACTTCCACTTTTCAATCAAAACAAACTCCTCTGCAGATCCATCCTTCTTTGCTTGTGTACCTGCATTAGGGTTAGTTTGTGTACCTGCAGACATGTTAGTAGTACCTGCAATGACTGGTTGATAATTCATACTTTTGGTTAAAGAATCAATATCAAACATCCAATCAGGACCTTTTCCATCAACATTAGGTGTAGTTTCTCTAATTTTAACATGCAAATTTTCCACCACATGCCCAGTCCTTTGATTGAAGACCCTAAATGCCTTACTTTCAGTGGAGTATCCAACAAAGTAACCTATGTCTGCTTTCTCACTAAACTTGCCTAAGTGGTCAATGGTGTTTAAGATAGTGACAGGACACCCAAATGGTCTAAAGAAATATATCAGTGGTTTCCTACCATGCAATAACTCATAAGGGGTCTTATTGTGAGGCTTAACTATCTTACTTCTATTTTGCACATAACAAGCAGTGTTGACTGCTTCAGCCCAAAAGATAGTGGGTAACTTAGACTCTGACAACATTGTCCTTGCAGCCTCAATTAATGTTCTATTTCTCCTCTCAGCAACACCATTTTGCTGAGGAGTTCTAGCCACACTAAATTGTCTAGTTATACCCTTTTCCTCACAGAACTGATTCATCACTTGGTTCTTAAATTCAGTTCCATTGTTACATCTGATGATCTTAACTTTGTGATTAAATAGGTTTTCTATCCTTGTAATAAAAGCCTTAAGAATGCCAGGTGTCTCATCCTTAGTAGCTAAGAAGAATACCCAAGTAAATCTACTAAAATCATCAGTGACCACTAAGCCATACATCTTTTTGTTCAAACTTTTCACATATGTAGGTCCAAATAGGTCCATGTGTAACATAAACAAGGGTTCAGAAATAGAATTCACCAATTTGGACTTACAAGATGCTCTATGTTGCTTTCCCATCTGACAAGCAACACATACTTCAGGATTCTCAAAAACCTTTGAAGGTAATCCTCTGACCAAGTTCCCTTTCACCAACTTGTTGATAGCCTTGTAGTTCAAATGGCCAAGCCTTCTGTGCCATAGTTTGGATTCATCAATAGTGGCTTTGGCAAACAGACAAGTTAAATCTCTTTTGGGAATAATGTTCTTTATATCCACACTGTATATGTTATCATTTCTAGGGACTTTAAGAAGTACTAATTTATCATCAGGTATCTTATAGTCGGGAGATAAGACAAGACACTCAGTGTTTGTAAAAAGAACAAAATTCTTTCTGTCACACATTTGTGAGACACTAAAAAGATTGAACTTTAGTCCATTCACCAAATACACTTTCTCAAAATCCAATTTTCCAGTTCTGATGATGCCTTTACCAATAATTTTACCTCCTTTAGGGTCATTCCCAAAGGCAACATATCCACCATCCAAAGCTTCAAAATTTTCCAAATTGCTCTGGTCTCCAGTCATATGTGAAGAGCATCCACTATCAAAAATGCATTTATCTTTTAGCTCCTTTTGTAGATTGCCCTGCACAAAAAGTAAGAGAATTAGTTTCTCTTTGGGACCCAAGCCATTACTGACTTGGATCTGCCTTGTGCATCAAAGTAGTCAAATTTCTTCAACTGCATTGGTGCACTGCTGTGTCTGAGAACATGATCTATAACTTTAACTTTAGGTTTCCAGACCCAGCAAGCTGAGGCCTTAACAACATAAAAATGGTTGCCCACAACAGTATCAGTAACAACTTTAGGCAAAGCAGCAGAGTTTGCCTTAACAGCAGAATCAACTATGTCCTTCTTTATGGGCCCTTTTGGTGCAATAGGAGAGATAACTCTAGAAGTACCATCTCTCATCAAAACTTCCTTGGGAGCCATGTTTCTCTTGGGATGTGGGTGAGTCTTTCTAGAAAAGTTTCTATGGTTCACCCTTGTGTACTGGTTCCAAACTGGTTTCTGATAGTAGTAGCACTCATCTTGCAGATGTTCAAAACTACCACAACCATAACATGCCTTTTTAAGTAATTGAAAATCAGTACCTAATCTTTGTGAAACTAGGTTGTTCCAATTTCTCTGGTTTCCTCTAGGCAAGTTATTGGTTTTCTTAGGATATGCTCTAGGTGTGTTTTCATACTCAGCCATCTTCCTAGAGATACCTTTACCTAGCTTAGGCTTAACAAACTCAACCTTTTTAGCCTTAGGTGCTTTTGATTCAACAACAGCAGGAATTTCTTCCTTTTTGCTCTTAGGGGTTGAATCAGATTCCACAACTTCATCATCACTGTCAGACTCCCAATCTTCAATAAGGGGTGCATCAGACCACTTTTTCTCAACCTTAGGTGACTCTATTTTAGTTTCACTAGTTTCACCTACAGGTTTGACCTCAGACTCAGGTATGAAAGACAATGTCCTAGTAGGAGGGGCATTGGCACTAAGTTTCTTAGGGTAAGCAACAGCATTATATCCTAGACCACTGCCTGAGTCTGCAAAGTGTCTTCCTATTGGTTTACTGAGAATGTCAGTGGCAAATTGTTGTTTTTCCACCCTGACAATATGTTTTTCAGTCTCACTTATAGCTAAATCTTTAGCCTGTTCAGCCTCTTCTACTTTCCCCATAAGAACCTTAATCTCACAATCTTTCTTAATAAGTTCATTTTCTAGAATAGTGATCTTATCAAGATATTCAATTTCAGCCTTTTTATATGATGAAGCGAAAAGTGTACCGCTTTTAAGGGGTCATTTAAGCCCTAAATCGTATTTATTTGATCAAATATTGCCCTAAATCGTTCCTTTTGTCATTTTAGGTACTTTTGAGAAGAAATCTGGAAAAGGAGGCATTTTGGACGTTTTTGGAGCATAAAAGTGAAGAAAACGACAAAGTCTCAAAATTGTGCTGGAAGTTACCTTTGACGGCGTCAGGATTATCCCTGGACGGCGTCATGGCTTGGCAAGAAAAAGGTGGATGTGAAATTTACTCATGATAAGCCAGTGAAATTTGCATGGGAATTCTGACGGCGTCACGCTTTAACCTGATCAAGGGCGTCACGGCTTAATTTAAAGAGGGACGGTGATGAACTCAAATAAGTACATTTTATTACTATCATTTATCCTATTAATTTGACTTGTTTTACTATATTATGTATGAGGATTGATACTTAATCGTTTACTTTTGTAATTCTCAGGTAAAAACAAGCATTTGGTGAAACTTAGCGATTTTGGACTAATAATGGAGCAAAACGTGCATAAAGTGAAAGTCTACTGACATGGACAAGATCAAGTCAATTCTGCTCCAGATGCGCCGCATCTCACTCTCGACATGCGCCGCATCTCTATCAAGATATCACCAGATACGATCCAAGATACAAGAGGACATGCGCCGCATCTGATCATGGAGTTACGCCGCATCTTCTGGCGGTGTACGAATATTCCTGAATATTATAATCTTGGACCCCACGCGAAGTTAAGTACATGCGCCACATCTACTTAGTAGATGCGCCGCATCTTCCCTCAGACAGAAACTATAAATACCCCGTAGACCAGACGAATTAAAAAGTTCCAAAAAACCCTAACACCGAAGACCGAACAGTAGGAACAAAGGACGAATTCAGTCAAGGAGGCAGCACAAGACACACCCAAATCAAAGATACAAGAGCTGTAAGAAGGTGCTGCATGTATTTAATTCATTAAGTAGTTTTGTTTTATTGTGTTAGCAAACTTTAATTCATCAGGATTGGTGGCTTGTGTAATGTGACAATGGAAAGATTGCACTCCCTTTAATACTTGCTTTCCCATCAATTAAAGTTTATATGTTGATGTCTTTGGTTACTACTTATTAGTGCATTGATAACCTCTGTGTTTATTAGTGGCTTGCGGGCATTTGACTGCGGGACATAATGTGGCTCCCACGGTTGTTTCTAAATTGATCACTTAGGAATAACTTTTAGACATAAGTAATCATTAAGGGTTTACTCGCCGATAAGAATAGGACCAACGAGAAAGGATTAACTACATACACTTCATATAAAGCTATCAATAAAACAAGTGACAAACTACTTAATTATAAGGACAGCCCTCTTATTGTCTCGAGTATCTATCTGTGTACGTGTGTGCTACTTGCTGATTCGTGCCTATTGGTTTATTTTATTATTTTAATTGCAACAAATCGTGCCAGTCTCTCAGGCTGAAACCCCCTTGCGTTAGGATATTAAAATACTGATTAGAATAACCAGATAATACGTTCCACTCTTAGTGATCGACACTCTACTTACCATTATCTTCATACTGACCGGGTACACTGCTCGTTAAGTGTGTGTGTTATTGATAAGTCGGCTAAATATAAATTTAAAACTTGAGTAGGCATTAAAACTGCTAAACCGCAACGACACATCACGCGCATCAAGTTTTTTGGCGCCGCTGCCGGGGAGTGAATTGTTATTATCTGTTAATTTGATTAGTATTTTAATTAGTTTTTTTTTCTTTTTTATTAGATTAATTGCATCATTGTACTATTTTGCATATTTGTTGTATTGTGTGTTAATTGTTTTCTTTTATTTTTGTGTGTTTATTTTCGTTTGTGTGTTTAATTTTTGTTTTTATTTTTCGTATTTTTCTGTTCTGCTATCGTTGTACTGTGCTAAATCAAACGATACGGCGCATCTGATCTCTCAGATACGGCGTATTGCGTTTAATTTTTTTTAAAATACAACGCGTTTAATTAATTCGATACGACGCATCTTTTCCCCAAGATACGGCGTATCTGTTTTTAACAAAAAAAAAATTTTTTTTTTCTAAACGTTAACGCCATACGACGCATCTGCTTTAGCAGATACGGCGTATCTATTATTTTAATTAAAAACAGTTTGCGAATTATTAAACAGATACGGCGTATCGATCTCTGTCGATACGGCGCATCTTACTGAATCAAAAATCTTTTATTTTTAAACGTAACGAAAATACGGCGCATTAACTTTCGTTAATACGACGCATTTAATTTTAATTAGATAAGTTGATTTTTGATTAATTAATTCGATACGGCGCATTCTTAAATTCTAAAGCGGCGTATCTATTTTCTGAATAAAGTCTGATTAAATTTTAACGATTATAAGATACGGCGTATCCAACTCTTTGGATACGGCGCATCGTCTGCAGATATCAGTAACTTTAATTTTTCGTATTCCGTTTTCGTTATTAATTATCTGATATATTACTTTCTCGAGCATACCCTACTGATGCTTTTGTGATTGATCTCAGGAAGTGCATGACCAGGAGTTCTACGAAGAACTTGATTCAACCTTTCGAAGATCCTGAACGAGCCCTACATTCGCTTAAAAGGCTTTTCAACACAAGAAGCTTTGATCTTTCAAGTTCACTCGAGCTTGATTACTTTTCTGAAGAAAAAGAGGAAGTTGAAACAGAAACAATGGGCGAAAACACTACTATGGAGGAATACATGAACAATACCCGTGCTGATTACACTTCAGGAGTTGCTAGACCTAAGTTTGATGACAAGTCAAAATTTGAGTTGAAGGGTCAATTTCTCAAAGAGCTAAGAGAGAATGCTTTCAGTGGGACGGAACAAGAGGATGCTAATGAGCATGTTGAAAAGGTCCTGGAGATTGCAGATTTGTTTACTACAGAAAGTGTCAATACCGATCAACTCATGCTAAGAATCTTCCCAATCTCACTAAAAGGAGCTGCTAACAAGTGGCTAAGGAATGAACCTGCTAGTTCAATCACTACATGGGAAGGTTTGAAGAGCAAATTCCTGAAGAGATATTGTCCACCTGCGAAGACTGCTAAAAAAATGGAGGCTATCAATAGTTTCAAGCAAGAGCCTGATGAAACCCTTTATCAAGCTTGGGAACGATTTAAAGATTTATTGATAAAATGTCCTCAACACTATCTAACCCCTATGCAGGAAATAATATTGTTTTATCAGGGATTGGACGTGCCTACAAGACAGATTTTGGATGCTAAGGGAGCTGTACCTCAGATGAGTGCAACTAATGCTAGGAAAGCGATCCAAGAAGCTGCTGATCATTCTCAGAAATGGCACGATGGGACCTCTACTAGATCTAAGAGCAGCACTAATTTTGACGGGATTGCTGCTATTCAAGCTCAATTGGATAAAATTAGTAGAGAGATGAAGAAGCGAGATGAAAGAGCGTATGCTGCCCAAGTTGGATGTGAAAAGTGCGAAGGACCTCACTACACTAAAGATTGCCCGAACAAGAATGAAAGTGAGACATTTGAAGAAGCATATTACACCCAATTTGGACAACCATTCCGACCTTCAGCAAGATTTAGGGAAGCTAGTCCGGGATTCTATCAAAAGAACAACTTCAATCCCGCTTATCAAGAGAGGAGGCAGACTTTAGACGATACTTTAAAGCAAATTATGGCCGATGCTGCTAAAAGACATGAAGAGAATACTGCTATGATCAAAGAAATTCGAGCTTCAACGGACACTACTACAAGAAATCAAGGAGCTTCGATCAAAGCATTGGAACAACAAATTGGTCAAATGAGCAAAGTTCTTCAAGAAAGGGGATATGGAAGTTTACCGAGCTCAACTGAAACCAACCCAAGAGATCATGTCAAGGCCATAAGCACCACTGAAGAAGTCACTCCTAATATACCTAGAAGATCGATGAATGGTAATGATGGTGCAAGACCCGAATTTTTCTTTAACTCTTCAATCAGCTTAAGGAGACTACTAAAAGAGAAGACAAAAATTGAAGAGGAGATCAAGGCAACAATGAAAGAAGAAAGCTCTGCAACCGATTCAAATGCCTTGCCTCATAAAGAAAGAGACCCAGGAAGTTTTACTCTACCTTGTTCTATTAATAATATATCTTTCAATAATGTGTTGGCTGACTTAGGAGCTAGTGTTAGTGTTATGCCTCTTAAGACATTCGCTACCCTAGGACTAGGAAGATTAGCACCAACTAAATTACTTATTGAATTGGCTGATAAAACAGTAAAACGACCTGAAGGGATTGCTAATAATGTGCTAGTTAAGATTGAGCAGTTTATTTTTCCCGTAGACTTTATTATACTAGACATGCCCGAGGATGTTAAGATTCCTTTAATCCTCGGAAGACCTTTCTTGTCTACTGCCCATGCTAAGATTGATGTGTTTAAGAGAAAAATTTCATTAAGGGTAGGGAATAATAAACTAGTCTATAAGTGCCAAGATCCGGTTAAAAGCATAATTAGAGGTGTTTATGTGCTAGGATTAAGAGAGCGTATGGACCTCGATCTTGAAGCTAGACTTATGGGAGAAACATTGATTCAAAACAACTCAACTAATCCTAATCATGAAGACTTTGAGGAATTCATTGACCTTAATGTACCTACGGAACTTAGACGCGATATTGTTAGTGATTCTGATGATGAGTGGTATGATTGTGTAGTAATTAATAAACGTAGGAGAGTAGTTGAGAAAACGAATTTGAATAATGATGTGTTTATTGAACTACCACCCCACCTTGCTTATTTGTGCCTACATAATAATAAGAATTTCCCGTCTATCATTTTGTCATCTCTGCCCGAAAGGGACAGGACTTTGTTTATACAGATATTAAAGAAGAACGGCGTGGAAATTAAGGACGAGCAAGGAGTGTTCAATATTACTGAATTGGCGATGAAGGAGCGTGATGTTTCCGACTCCTTCAATGATCGATACTAAGGAGCTGAACGTGAGTCTAACTTGAAGACTCTGGAATAAAGACAAGTGCTTACCGGGAGACAACCCGGATTTATCTTTTATTATTCTGTTCTCTGTGTCGAGTCAGTCCAGGCCGCACGAAGATACGGCGCATCTCAATTCTGAGATGCGACGCATCCCCTGCAATGGTCATATCTTATTTTATTTTTCTGCATTTTTATTTTCGACTTTAAAACTATTTATCAGTTTATTTTAATGCGGCGCATCCCTGGTTAAGGATGCGGCGCATCTTTATTCTGATCCGTATTTATTCCAGGCTCGATACGGCGTATCTTCTTCAATAAGATACGGCGCATCGACTGACCTGATGATTTTCAGTTTTAATTTTTAAGTTTTATTTTTCCTAACTACTAATGTATTATGCAAGTTTGAACCTTTCTTATCTTAGGTGTGTTTTAAAGTGTTGGTGGTATTATAGTTTCCTGGATTTCCTGTGGATAAATCAAGTATGAAGCTTTAACGTTCTAATCCACATGGAAGTTGATTTTTGCTCTTATACAAATGGAGGATCATACCGAGCAAATCTCAGGGGAGTTTTTCTGTTCTAATTCTTTTATTTTCCAGTTTTCAACCTTTTATACAAACAACGAGGACGTTGTTTAACTTAAGTGGGGGATTGGAGAATTAGAACACTTAACAATTACTTGTCCTACTTTTTCAAAAATTATGCTTAAAAATGTGCTTAATATATCAAACTTAAAAATTTTTTTTAGCATGTTTTTGTTTAAGATCTAAGTTACATAACTGCACACGACGTTATTTTCAAAAATTGTGATTTTCAAAATTCACAAATCTATGAGTGTGCCGGTGACTTGTAAACTTTAGAACTTGGCTTGTATACTATTCGAGACCACCATAATGAGTATTATTTATATAATTGGAGTGACTTGTCTAACTTGGTAAAATTTTAGGATTACACCAAATAGCCTTTATATGTTATGTGTTATTAGCTAACTACACTGGTTAGTTAACCCCCGTATAAACCCTTTTGTTACTCTCATTTTTAGAGTAAGATACCCCTAGAAAAAACACTCAGAGCCATTCCTTTCGTTTCTTACACCTATGTTTAAAATGTTTCGTTACACCCTTACACCTTAGCCTACCCTGTAGATTAAAATCCGTTGTTGGTTAATTGCTATAGGCAGAGTGTGTTTCCTTACATTACCTGTGTTCGCGTGCGTAATTCATTATCTATGGTTAGGTCGGGAAATTGCACAATGCAAATTGGAGTGAAAATAAATATTGTATATTTTGGAGTTTATTTTTCGTTGTGTTTACTACTTTCACTATTACTACTATTTCTGAAGTATGAAAAGTATGAATAAAAATTATCCGGAAAGAAAGTTGTAGTGATGTGGTGAAATTTTACACATCTATGTTTATGTTTAAGTTTAAAAAAAAAAAAAAAAAAAAAAAAAAAAAAAAAATCGAAAAAATAAGAAAAGAAAAAGAAAAAGAAAGAAAAGTTGGATGTTTATTTTAACCAACTTATGTAAAGTTATGTAAGTGGTCGATATCACCACTATTTGTTGTATTATATCTATGGATTGAATGGGAATTGGCAGTTATGGGAACGCCAGTTAAGGTTTATTCTTTGATTAAGATTTTGTTGAGTATAATTCGTGTCTACCTAAAGCGTGTGTTTCAAGTGTTAAAGCGTGAGTTATTCGATGATATGAGTCTTATTCATGGGATGGTTGGGATAGTGATTAACCACACTTAGGATTTTAATTTATTTGTTTTGTTTTGTTTATTTTTATTTTTACACCAATTTATATCCCAAATGTTATCCATACCCTTTATTATTCTTTATCCAACCAAACCTTTGATTTGTTGAGATTAGGGATTTGAGCAATCTTAAGTATCGTAGTCGTGGATTCGGCTATGTATTTATGATTTTGTCGCCCTTTTTGATATATTATTATTGGTGAAGTTTGGACCTATCTTTAGCCTATTCGAGTTAAGGATTTGAGCAATTGCAAGTATCGTGTTCGTGGATTCGATCATGTATTTGTGATTTTGTCGCCTTTTTTGGAATTTGAGATCGATAGTGAAAAGAGAATAATTAACCCTTAAGCCTAAAAACCCTTTTTACCGCTTTAGACTTGTTATTCCTTAGCTTTAGTGGTGGAGATGTGTATACTTGCCAAGCTTATGATAGAATATTCGTCGCGACTGGACAGTTAAACGATTAGATTTGCTTTTATCGACTTATTTTATTTTACTTCTAATTCGTTAAGTGTTTAGTTGTGTGATTATGAAATAAACGAATACATGCTTAAATATAAAAATAAATCCTAACATCTTTTAGGATACATTTTCATAAATGAAATTCTATGGTTTACTTGGGGACAAGTAAAGTTCAAGTGGGGGGATATTTGATGAACTCAAATAAGTACATTTTATTACTATCATTTATCCTATTAATTTGACTTGTTTTACTATATTATGTATGAGGATTGATACTTAATTGTTTACTTTTGTAATTCTCAGGTAAAAACAAGCGTTTGGTGAAACTTAATGATTTTGGACTAATAATGGAGCAAAACGTGCATAAAGTGAAAGTCTACTGACATGGACAAGATCAAGTCAATTCTGCTCCAGATGCGCCGCATCTCACTCTCGACATGCGCCGCATCTCTATCAAGATATCACCAGATACGATCCAAGATACAAGAGGACATGCGCCGCATCTGATCATGGAGTTACGCCGCATCTTCTGGCGGTGTACGAATATTCCTGAATATTATAATCTTGGACCCCACGCGAAGTTAAGTACATGCGCCGCATCTACTTAGTAGATGCGCCGCATCTTCCCTCAGACAGAAACTATAAATACCCCGTAGACCAGACGAATTAAAAAGTTCCAAAAAACCCTAACACCGAAGACCGAACAGTAGGAACAAAGGACGAATTCAGTCAAGGAGGCAGCACAAGACACACCCAAATCAAAGATACAAGAGCTGTAAGAAGGTGCTGCATGTATTTAATTCATTAAGTAGTTTTGTTTTATTGTGTTAGCAAACTTAATTCATCAGGATTGGTGGCTTGTGTAATGTGACAACGGAAAGATTGCACTCCCTTTAATACTTGCTTTCCCATCAATTAAAGTTTATATGTTGATGTCTTTGGTTACTACTTATTAGTGCATTGATAACCTCTGTGTTTATTAGTGGCTTGCGGGCATTTGACTGCGGGACATAATGTGGCTCCCACGGTTGTTTCTAAATTGATCACTTAGGAATAACTTTTAGAAATAAGTAATCATTAAGGGTTTACTCGCCGATAAGAATAGGACCAACGAGAAAGGATTAACTACATACACTTCATATAAAGCTATCAATAAAACAAGTGACAAACTACTTAATTATAAGGACAGCCCTCTTATTGTCTCAAGTATCTATCTGTGTACGTGTGTGCTACTTGCTGATTCGTGCCTATTGGTTTATTTTATTATTTTAATTGCAACAAATCGTGCCAGTCTCTCAGGCTGAAACCCCCTTGCGTTAGGATATTAAAATACTGATTAGAATAACCAGATAATACGTTCCACTCTTAGTGATCGACACTCTACTTACCATTATCTTCATACTGACCGGGTACACTGCTCGTTAAGTGTGTGTGTTATTGATAAGTCGGCTAAATATAAATTTAAAACTTGAGTAGGCATTAAAACTGCTAAACCGCAACGACACATCACGCGCATCAGACGGCGTCACGACTAAAGTCTGACGGCGTCAAGCCTTGATAAGCCAGAACGGATTTTGGAGAGCTAAAGAGGGACGGCGTCAAGAAGGCCATCCGGGAACCCTAAAAGCGGCGAGGTGACGGCGTCACACTCCATAACGTGACGCCGTCAGATCTGAAAGTCTATATATAGTTTTGCAATTTTTTGTCATTTGTGGTGGAACTTATTGAGGAACTTTGTGTGTGAAAACCCTAAGACGAATTTGGCAGCTTTTTCAAGGCTTTTTGCCTTGAGATCTTCCATGTTACATTGAAGATAAGTTATCAATTAATCATTCAATATGTCTATGTGTTGTTTGATTCTATCTTGTTCTTGTCTTTTGTTTAACATGCTAGGCTAGATTTATCTTGTGTTTGCTTAGATCTAATGAAACCTAGCTATTGATTATTGGTTATTAGTGTGTTGTTAGTTGTATTGGATGATTGTTCATCTATGTTAGGCTTAAGAAAACTGGCTAACTTCCTATTCGGTAACTTGCTTGAACGTCTTAAGAAACATGAACCAATGCGTACTAAAAGTTTTTATGGTTGTATTTAATGCACAAGCGAATTCTAGTGATCCCATGTTAGGAGCTTCCTAGCCGGCTCGACATAGGAGTGAAGTAGGAGCTTGTAGAGTTGGGAAAGTACGTACGCCACCCCACAAATGGTATTAAGGAATACACCCGTCATCCACGCAACTAATACACACTAATCAACCGGTAAAAGATAGTTAGGGAGTAAGAAAATCTAAGTAAACACATTTCTCTCTATATAAGTTTTACCACCTTTTCATTTTCAGTTATTTTATTTTATTTGCATTCGTAGTTATTTGGGTTAGTTGACTAGCAACTAATTCCGCCCACTCTTTCAAACCCGAGATTTTACTTGCTTTCATAAAATTATAAAAACATAAAAAAGAATCTTCTCTCACCCTTAGACCTATTAGAGTAGTTTTTCATACCTAACGAACACTATTCCCTGTGGAGAACGATCAATCCCCCGTACTTACCACTACACTATACTACATCGGTCAGGTACACTGCCTGGTGGGGTTGTAAGCCTCTTGAGATCCCTCGAGAGGTAAAACCTGTTGTAAGGTTGCAAAACCACGCATCAAGTTTTTGGCGCCGTTGCCGGGGAATAGTTATTGTTTAGGTTGAATTTTTATTTTATAGGTCTACTCATTAGATTCCCTTCTAGTGAGATTTTTATTTTCTTTTTCTAGGTTTTCTTTAGTCTATCTATTTTCTTCGTTTCTTTGTTCGTAACCATTACCATTAGACATCATGGAAGATGGTAATATCCTTGATCCCAACATCCCACCACCACAACAACCACCACCACCTCCTAGAGCCCGTACTTTAGGAGAATACTCCCGTCCTAGCCACCATGGCTATCGAAACATCATTGAGCTCACTCAAGGAGCCAATGTCACTCCCTTGCGATCCGACACCATCCGGTTGGTGCAAAGCGGATGCGCATTCCATGGACTTCGTTCTGAAGATCCTAATCAACATCTCAAGGACTTTCTCAAAATTGTTGATTCTATAGACCTTGATGTTGCCACTCGAGAGACGACCCGACTGTGTCTCTTTCAATTCTCTCTGCGGGACCAAGCTAGTCAATGGCTAGAGCGTCAACCTGCAGGATCCATCACCTCTTGGGATGATCTCACCACTCGTTTCCTTGCTTAGTTTTTCCCACCGGGAAGAACTACCAAGCTAAGGAATGATATCTTGATGTTCCAACAACGTCAAGGCGAAACCCTCTACGAGGCATGGACTCGATTCAAGGACTTACTCCAAAAAGTCCCTCATCATGGCATAGAACTGTGGCTCCAAGTCCAAATCTTCTATGACCATATCAATCTCTACACGAGGCAAACCATTGACCAATCGGCCGGTGGTAAGCTACGTGATCTAAGTGCGGAACAATCATGGGCTCTCCTAGAGGATCTTGCTCTTTATGACAACGAAAGTTGGAGTGATCCCCGTGATTTGAATAAAACGGTCAAGGCAATATCTTTGCCTTCGAACAATTCAAGCACTTCCGACCGTAGGATCATAGAACTTGAAGACCAAGTCAAGTTTCTCATGAAATCCTACGAGGCTCCTAAACCTTCAAGCCAAGTGAACAAAATCACTTCTTCATGTGAATTATGTAGTGGTCCCCACGACACTCGTGATTGCATGGAACTCCCCGAACAAGCTTTTGTGGACTACGCATCCTCGCGTACCGACGGAGCGGGAGACAAGTGGTACACTTTCAAACCCGAGCCAAACCACTACGGTGATTCATACAACCCCTCATGGAAAAATCACCCGAACCTTAGGTGGAAACAAAGCCAAAACGCACAACAGACCAATTCTTCCAACCCACCTAATCGTTTCCAATCAAGCGGTTCCAACTCGAACCGTACTTTCAACAACAATCCTTCCGGCAATGGTAGTACCAATAACTTTGAAGGATTGATGTCCCAATTTATGGCATCTCAAGAAGCTCGGATAGCTAGATTCGAGTCCGAATTCAATCAACAACAAACGGAGATGACCAATAAAATTGACAACTTGTTGAAAGCTCTCAATAACCAATTGTTATCACCTCCACATAAGGACGCTAGGAACACAAATAGCGGACCCCAAGTAAAAGACCCCTCTTCATCCAAACACGTCCACTTTGTCAACATTGTCACTATTAAACCAATTGATAGGAATGAGGATAATAGTGAACCTAAGGATGAGGATAAGAAAGTCGAGGTTGATAAGGAAGTTAGGACAAGTGAGATTGAAGAAGTAGATGATGATGAGGACTACTTCAATAGGCTACCCACTAAGGAAGAGCGCGCATATCATACAAACTTATTCGATGACCCCGAGGCACCATACTTCCTAGGTAGACCAATCATAGAAATAGGCGACCCTTCTAATCTCAACATACCATGCAACATCGGACATTTGCATGTGTGGAAAGCCTACATCAACCTTAGATCACCCATAAACATCATGACTAGAGCCCACTACAACTTGATAATGAAAAATCAACTTGGGTATAGGATGTTCCCTGACAAGGGTTGGATGAGTAACTTCACGGGAAGAGTTAAGGGATTACCGGTTTATGTAGGAAACTTCACCTATGTCACCGACTTTGTGATTGTAGAAGATATCCGCCCAATAGTCGATGCATCCTTAACTCAAGTGGTTTTTGGAAAACCATTTGTTGAGGTCTCTAAAATGACTTATGAACCTTCCTTAGGGATAGTTAGAATTAAGGATGAGACCGATGAGGTAAACTACCAAATGCCATATAAGATAGAACAATTCCAACACTTGTCAAATGTTGAGAAGGAGCTTAAGCAAGCAGTCTACTATAGGAATGATAGAGATAGAAGTAAAGGAGTAGACTATGTTATGGGAAGGATATTCAGTTTCTACAAAGATTGTTTGAAATTAGGACCGGAATTTAGAACCGGACATGAGGATGACCTAGAAACCGTGACCAATGATGGAGTCACGTAATGTGCGTGACTTTGAGTCTAGCTACAAGACTCGTTAATAAAGAAAAGCGCTTCTTGGGAGGCAACCCAAGTTTTATTTGCTTTGTGTGTTTATTTATTTGTTTGTTTGATTTTATTTGTTTCCGTATGTATGTTTAAATTTTATTATTATTGATTCATGTTCAAAACTAATTTGTGAAAATGCTTTATTTTGTTTTTAACTTCGTCTTAACTACATATAAAGGTATTTTGCAAAAGTTAAGTGTAAGGGAAATCTAAATCGGTTTATTAGAACACAAATGAACGTGAATCGTAATAGTAATAAATTAACATACATATTAGTATTTGTTTGAGTCAAATGCTTGTATCGAGTCATAATGATGTTTTGCAGGATTTCCAGGAAGTAAGGTATAGGTTTTTCCAAAATTTTTTCCGGAAACTTAACATGAGAATTCTGTCAGATTGTTTGACGGTCAGGTTACAACCTGACGGCGTCAGGTTTAATTTTCTGAAAATTTTTGAAAGTTTTGTTTTCATAAAAAGTTTTTATTAAATCTATAACTTATAATCTCCAGGAATCTGCAAAATTATCATTCCACAAGCATTATATCCTTATATATAGAGTTTATCCCGCCGATGTTATGCAGGTTTTTGTGTTTGTTTTCTCAGGTTTAACAGGTTATTTTGGACAAGGAAATGTTTTGGATCAAGCTTTTGGCGATGCATTAGTCATGAAGCTTTTACATTCTCTTTGGAAGAAGATCTAACCATGTTACTTCATTATCCACCGAACGAATCAGGGGAGTATTTGATTTCATTCTTTTACCTTTATGCTTTTACATCTTGTTATTTGAACATTGGGGACAATGTTCATCTTAAGTGTAAGGGGGGGGTAAAAGTACGATTAGAGAATGCTATTACGCTTGATTTTTGTTTGTTTAATAGTAAATGTGTAATAAAACTAAGATAAATACCTGTTAGGGCAATTTTAGTGCCAAATTTAAAATTTTTTACAACATTTAGGAGTGAAACTTTGATCTTAATAAGCGTCTCACGGATAGGAGTTATATGACTAGCACAAAAAAACCGTTTCCACTAAAAAATTTTCCACCCCCAAATATGTGAGGTTCGTCCCTAGAATTGGTAGGAAAAGCATTTATGCTATGATGTGTGTACCGGTAGCACTTAGATTCTAGAACTTGCGTTAGGACCATTCCGAGGCCACAAGTGAGACTACATTCGTGTAGTTAGATTTACTACATGATAAGAGGCATTAGGATTAACCCATTGTTTTACACCTGTGTTTTTGTTATAATTACGTTGGCTACATTGGTCAAGTAATTCTCCCACACCCTTTGCGTTGTACTCATTTTTAGTACACGATACCCCTAGTACACCCCTCAGAGCCTATCTTTTCGTTTCGACCTTTAAGCATTTTACTTAAAGGAAGAATTTGTTTACACCCCACTAAAATGTACACCCAAATCGCCTTAGCCTACCTTGTATGCACTCAATTTTAGTGCATTATTGTGACAACATTTGTTTAAACCCAAGTTAATTATCTAATTGATTACATGGTTGCTAAGTCGAGTCATATCCTTGTACATATTGTTTTGGGACGATTGGGACTCATGGGTAAAAGTACTAGTGTAATGGAGTAATGGGGAAGAACATCATTTATTACCCCCATATGTGCTAAACATTTTAAAAGTACTCCAAGTGTTTTAATTATCTTAATTCGAGTCATTAGATTAGTTAATTGTAAAGTTATGTAAAAGTTCAAGTGTAAGGGGAATGCAACGCCCCTATGATGTATTATTTTGGATGGTAGGGCAAGAGTGTATGAAAAAAAAAAAAAAAATCGAAAAAATCAAGAAAAATACAAAAAAATGAGAAAAAGAAAAGTAGAAAAAACATACGGACTACCATCCCGTTTCATTTTATGTTTATTTTATGTTTTTGTTATTTTGTTTTTAGCTTAAGATTGAGTCGAGTCTTGGCTTAGCAACATTGTATAGTACATGTAATTAATCAAGATCTTTAACTCGCCACCAGTAAAATATCCCTTATCCAACAAATCCGTGTTTATCATATCCCTACACCTAACGTTATAACCCATGTAAAAGCCCTCTTTGATAGTTTATCTTAGGTGCTTACGCCTAGTGGAGGAGGTTTTTGATCCTTTCCCAAGCCTATGGTAATCTATTTGCTATGACAGGTAGTGAGAGATATTATCCGTTTTCATTTATGAGATTTATTTTGATGACACTTGAGAGATGTGAGTATCTAAACACTACTTGTGAGGTGCTAGTCTATAATCTCCGTGCTTATTATGATTAAAGTGGAATGACTATTTGTTGTAATTACTTTTATATTAGTGTTAAATGACCCCTAACTTGTATTTTGATTAGAATAAAAGCGCATTTGCTTGAGGACAAGCAAATCTCAAGTGTAAGGGTATTTGATGAAGCGAAAAGTGTACCGCTTTTAAGGGGTCATTTAAGCCCTAAATCGTATTTATTTGATCAAATATTGCCCTAAATCGTTCCTTTTGTCATTTTAGGTACTTTTGAGAAGAAATCTGGAAAAGGAGGCATTTTGGACGTTGTTTGGAGCATAAAAGTGAAGAAAACGACCAAGTCTCAAAATTGTGCTGGAAATTACCTTTGACGGCGTCAGGATTATCCCTGGACGGCGTCATGGCTTGGCAAGAAAAAGGTGGATGTGAAAATTACTCATGATAAGCCAGTGAAATTTGCATGGGAATTCTGACGGCGTCACCCTTTAATCTGATCAAGGTCGTCACGGCTTAATTTAAAGAGGGACGGCGTCACGACTAAATCTGACGGCGTCAAGCCTTGATAAGCCAAAACGGATTTTGGAGAGCTAAAGAAGGGACGGCGTCAAGAAGGTCATCCGGGAACCCTAAAAGCGGCGAGGTGACGGCGTCACACTCCATAACGTGACGCCGTCAGATCTGAAAGTCTATATATAGTTTTGCAATTTTTTGTCATTTGTGGTGGAACTTATTGAGGAACTTTGTGTGTGAAAACCCTAAGACGAATTTGGCAGCTTTTTCAAGGCTTTTTGCCTTGAGATCTTCCATGTTACATTGAAGATAAGTTATCAATTAATCATTCAATATGTCTATGTGTTGTTTGATTCTATCTTGTTCTTGTCTTTTGTTTAACATGCTAGGCTAGATTTATCTTGTGTTTGCTTAGATCTAATGAAACCTAGCTATTGATTATTGGTTATTAGTGTGTTGTTAGTTGTATTGGATGATTGTTCATCTATGTTAGGCTTAAGAAAACTGGCTAACTTCCTATTCGGTAACTTGCTTGAACGTCTTAAGAAACATGAACCAATGCGTACTAAAGGTTTTTATGGTTGTATTTAATGCACAAGCGAATTCTAGTGATCCCATGTTAGGAGCTTCCTAGCCGGCTCGACATAGGAGTGAAGTAGGAGCTTGTAGAGTTGGGGAAGTACGTACGCCACCCCACAAATGGTATTAAGGAATACACCCGTCATCCACGCAACTAATACACACTAATCAACCGGTAAAAGATAGTTAGGGAGTAAGGAAATCTAAGTAAACACATTTCTCTCTATATAAGTTTTATCACCTTTTCATTTTCAGTTATTTTATTTTATTTGCATTCGTAGTTATTTGGGTTAGTTGACTAGCAACTAATTCCGCCCACTCTTTCAAACCCGAGATTTTACTTGCTTTCATAAAATTATAAAAACATAAAAAAGAATCTTCTCTCACCCTTAGACCTATTAGAGTAGTTTTTCATACCTAACGAACACTATTCCCTGTGGAGAACGATCAATCCCCCGTACTTACCACTACACTATACTACATCGGTCAGGTACACTGCCTGGTGGGGTTGTAAGCCTCTTGTGATCCCTCGAGAGGTAAAACCTGTTGTAAGGTTGCAAAACCACGCATCATTATAGAATTCGAGCTTCTCTTCTAAATTCTTTAAACCATATTCATAACTAAGATTGTCTAACTTAAGTGTTTCATTCTCCATTTTTAAGGTTTCCATTGCTAGACTTAAGTATTTCAATTGTATCAGAACATGATTTAAAAGAACAAGATGATTCATTGGATACCTCAGAGTCTGATCCAGAGGAAGAGTAGGCCATGAGAGCAAAATGTTGTACTTGAGGTTCCTCTTCAGCTATCAATGCACAATTTGGACCATCTTCAGCATGATCACTCCAGTCATACTCTCCTAACCCATCACATGACACCATAGCAGTAGTAGGATTTGGCTCTTCATCAGTAGACTTCTTGACATTCTCATTGTTTCTTCTTGGTGCTTTGCACTCTCTTGCAAAGTGTCCCTTCTTATGACAGTTAAAACATTCAGCCTTTGATTTGTCAAATCCCACATTCTTGTTCCTTCTGAACTTCATCTCTTTACCAGTTCTTTTAAGAAACCTTCTTGCTCTCATAGTAAGCATTGCAAACTGCCATTGCATGTCAATTTCTTCAACATCATCAGGATCAAGTTCATCCAGATCTTGAGGCATAACTGAAGTACTTGTAGTAAGTTCAGCCAAATAAGCACAAATAGCAGCATCACTGATGGTGTTGGTGTTGGTAGAGTCAGCAGCAGAGACATGTGAACCAGCAGCAGGAATGAAAGTACCAGCAGCAGAGTGCTGTTCTTGATGACTACCAGAATTCTTGTTGCTTGAGGAAACAAAAGCAAGATTGTTCGTGGTAGAAGATGAACTTGACAATCCCTTGACTTCAGATTCATAAACTTTTAAGTTGTTATACAGATCATCCAATGTCATCTTCTCAAAATCTTCCTTGTGCCTCCATATCACTGTGTGAGTGTTCCATTCAGAAGATAGACTTCTCAGAAATTTTAGATTGATATCTTCTTGAGATACATCAATCTTCAATAGAGCCATCTGACTGGTCAACTTATGAAGCCTATCATAAGTTCCCTCAATGTTCTCAGAACTCAAAGCAGTAAAAGTTTCAAACTGATGCTTCAGTAGATTCTTTCTTGATTTCTTGGTAGCTTCATTCCCACCAAATCGAAGTTCAATTGCTTCCCATAAATCCTTAGCAGACTCAATATGATTAAAACTTAGTTGATAATCATTAGGTATTCCCATCATGAGAATACTGTGAGCCTTGACCTCCAATCTTCTCTGTGCTTTCTCCTCACTTGTCTTGAGAGTCAAGACTGATCCAGTAGCAGTCTTGGCTGGTTGACTGTCGCCATGTAGAACAACTTCCCAAAGTGAGTAATCAACCATTCTCATGTATTGTTGAATTCTCATCTTCCAGATCTCGTACTCTCCAGTCTTGAGCATGGGAACTCTTGATGCAATAACCATGTGTGTTGAATCGGATTCCATTGCTTACTTTGATGATTAACAGAACTTGTATTCAGTAATTCTTCTTGGTACCAGTTTCTAGATCACAAGCTCTGATACCACTTGTTGATCCCAGTTGAGCTTCATGATCTTATTAATTACTTTAGATATAAACCTAAAGCAATCGGTATAGAAACTGATCTTGAGTTGTATATCAAATATTATGCGGAACTTAATATTTGATCTTAAGAAGAATTAAGCACAAAACGAATTCTCAAACAACACTTCAATATATTAATACGATTGCTCGATAGCAATAGGGTTACAAGAAACCTTGAAGTGTAAAACAATAATGATACGTATATCTAACCTAACCCTAGATCCTCCTTTTATAGCGTAAGGAGTCCTAGTCGGTTTACAAGACTTTCTATGCAAGAAAAATATTCTTACGTATCTTTTCTATACTTATCCTTAACATACTATACATATCTAATAAGCAGCAGAGTAACTAGTCTAGCAGCAAAGTCTTCGTGGGCTAGCAGCAGAGTTACACTTTGCTTATTATCCCAATCCAGTAGAGTTACCTAACAGCAGAGTTTTAGTCTAATCAGCAGAGTCACTGAACTGATCAGCAGAGTACCACTTAGTGTATTTCCCAACCAGCAGCATCTTTAGACCCAACAAAAAGTGTGTGGATTAACACCAAAACCCACAGCAACTTTATGAGACAAAAAAGATTGACTTGACAGACGAGGGATTCGTATAGCAACTGATTTTCTTATGGATGGGTTCCAAAGAACAACCATCTTAAAAGAATCAGAAAAACACCACAAACCATGAGAGGTGCCAATTGGCACAAGATTAAAAAAATCTTAAACGTGTACTAGAAATGACTTTAGGAAGACTTGGAAATACAAAAAGTTGTTGCGACACATTGACATTATTATCAACAAAACACATACATTTTGACTCAACAAAACCTTGCTTATACATTATAAGCAAACAACAAGGCAGAGTCGGGCGAACACCGAAACCGACATGGAAGTTGGAGTTGTCGATGAAAGTCTTCCATGTCTTTGAAACAGTTCTAAACTGAAGTAAGGCATGTACAGGAAGTTTAGTAATGATTTCCATTTGAATTTCAAATGGTATGTTGTCAGACATTTTTTATATAGAAGACAAGTTAGAAGTGGAGTTATGAATGATTTTACAGATTGGGAGAGTTTTCTATTTATAAACTAAAGTAGTGTGGTAGGTAGCAGTGTAGTAATGAACTAAAGTTGTTTAGGTGAAGTTAATAAATGCAACAATAGTGTCATAAATACTACCCTAGTAATGAACTAAAGTAGTTTATGTTAAGTTTTTATCTGTATATGCCTTTCGTGATTCACCATTACAAGATGCCTTTACCCACTTACTTCGGAAACAACAGTTTACAAACCCCGATATAAAGAGTAAAGCTCTCTTCATTTTGGTCTACTGGGGTTGTGTTTAATCTAAAATGGCTCAGAATTTCAAAGTAAATATATTTAAAAAAGACAACCGGTTGAACATTTTGACAGTCAACCAAAGTCATAAATGCTTACAAACCTCCTTAGAAATATTGTATTAGTAATCCCTAAATTATTACTAAGGCGCTAAGCACAGATTTGCTTCATGATGCGGAAAGAAAAACTATTGACCTAATTTAACATTCAGCCAAGCATTCCACATAGGTTAGGCCAGTGTGTAGGTATAACAGATAGCTTTGATTCTTTTAAGTTATCTTTACAGAAGATGGTATATTTACAACCACAGCCTCTTCAGAGCAAGCAATGCAAGTGAATTCAGAAATATGTATATATTATGCTCATATTATATGACTATATAATTACTCACTGGATTCACTCATGCTTTTCATAAACATACAAACAATTCCATTCTCCAAATTCCTTTAAGATAAGCTAACATGTAATAGACTATGCACCAAGAAATTACAAATAAAACACATACACAGCTGTGAAAAAAGTGAGTTAACGGATGCAAACATGTTGCTCACAGCTGCCAGTAACCTAAATACCAAGTATAAGTTTAGCTTCATATTGTTCTAATAAATTTAGGGCTCTACATATATTATCATATTATAGGACTGGAAAGCTGAATCTTATTGATAGTTAAGGATTTAGGAAACTTTCTTGTTATATTGTAATATGGAGGTTCATAATTCATCTATATAATCGCTAGAAGCAAAACTAAATATAAAAAACAGGTTAAAAGGATTGTTAGTAATATAACCTTTTCAACAAAAGCTTGTGCAGTGTCGGATTGACCACCATCACCATTCTTCTGATTAACCCCGCCAGGCACCAAATTCTTGATATAATCATGAAGTTCATTAATTTGATCTTGCATATGAGCCATTTGGGCTGAAACTGATGCACCAGAAGGCAATTCTTCATGACGAGTCGGAATGGGGCTAACCTCATCAGGCTTCAAATGCTTTAAAAAATTACGTAATCCATTAATTTGCATTTGCATGTTAGCCATCTGAGATGTAATTGCTCCTGTAGGTGGCATGTCTTCCCCCACCTTCCTATGAACATCTGGACCAACAGCCGAACCACTTCTTCTACGGGGTGTCAGATTTGGGGGCCGAACTGATCTATTCGCTGCTGCTCGTGTATCAATGGCTGGACTAGGTGTAGTATCAATGTACAACCTCGTATTATACCTTCAGAAATAGTCTACACTTGATCTCCACCAAAGTTCATTCATCTCAGTCACTGAAGTAAAAAAAATGTATTTATAAACCGACCATATGCTCTTAATAACATTAAAAATCATAAACAATGAAAACAAAAGAGAATATTATAACCTGTCGGTACTAGGCGAAAACATTGAGTAGTATGAAAAAGAAGATCATAATCATTCTTCTCAAACCTCTGTCCATCCTCCCAAGCAACACCCCGAGGGATCACATTTTCTTCTTTATTCCACCAATTTGTTGAATTGTGGTAGGTTTCCAAAAGCCAAATATGAATTTTTTTTATTAACGTTAGCATAAAAGTTACATTACAGAATTAAATAATTATTAATGAATCCTAAGTTATGAAATGTACCAACCTTCAAAGCGAAAGCAAATCCACACAACGTATATGTGGCAGTGTAACGATCGCCCTTGGAAACTCAATTTTTGGCACTAATGTTCTCGGACCGCCTCTCTTTAAGAAAACTCAACATACGCTTACCAACAGATTCACGTTTCTTTAAAAGGTCTAAAGAAACTGTGGAAAACTAGAAGGGGGGTTGAATAGTTTTACGTCTTTTTAATTTATGAAAACTTTAGTTTACCTTTTAAAAAGTTTCGATTTGATATTATGTGAATTCAACTCTTGATCAATATAAACAAATATAAGCAAATATATATAAACAATGTAAGCAAATATATATAAACAATGTAAGCAAAGTAATTTAAATGAAATGAAAAGTAAGGATGGAAAGATCAAACCACAAGACGGAGATTTATAGTGGTTCGGCTACAAGGACACCTTCCTTGCCCTACTCCACTCCTCGAGTCACCTACTCGAGAGTTCTCTTCACTATGTCAACAAACTCCCTTTTGGCGGAGAAACCTTACACAACTTTAGCTTACACCGGCTTAACGACACAAAGCTAGATGTCGGGTTCTAATCGTAGCTAGAACCAATCTCACAACTTATACACGACTTATACACAACTTGTTCACGACTTCTTCACACCGGCTTCACGACTTCTTCGCGGCTTCTTCACACCTTCTTCACGACTACTTCACAACTATTACACAACTACTTCACAACTAATTTACAACACAACTACTTAATTACACTTAGATCTACTTATCACAACTATACAACAATTTACACAACTATACAATTGAATGAGGTAGACAATAACACTTCTTCTCAAGTTGAAGTAGTGTTCTTCTTTTTGCACTTTAGGTGGTGAAGCTTGGATCACTTGGAAACCAAAGCTTAATGTAATATGATCAAAGGATTTTGAAAGTGTTTTGAAAGGATTTAGATCAGTAAGTTTAAGGTGCAAAAGGTGAGTAAAAATCCAGGAGAGGGCTTGTATTTATAGGGAAAAATCTGGACAGCTGGAGGCTACTGGAGCGTGGCCGACCCCCTTAAATAGGGGGGCGGTCCCCTTAATTTTAAGGGGGCCGCCTAGTAAAATTAAGGGGGCCGCCCAAGTTGAACGTTGCCCAGATTTGTCCTTTTGTGGGGAAGGTTTTTCTGGGATAATTTTGCCATTTTTGGTTGAAAATTTGAATTCATATTTTTATAAAAGATTAAACATATTTATTTAATACCAAAAATGTTTTTCAAAAATATATAAAATGTTTTTGACATTTTATAAAAATCTAGAGTTTAATAAAATGTTCCTTTGATCATATTTTGCACTAAGCATTAGTTTATACATACCTTAAGTGATTTAGGTTGTAGAAGTGAATATATACAACAAAATACTTGTTTACGTCATGATCTTTCGTTTAATGATTTTACATTTTGTGATTATCAAAACGTAGAGATATCGGAGGAATATTAATAACGTGTTTAGGCATTATTTATATCAACAATCTCCCCCTTTTTGATGATTACAAAATCTAAACTCATTAAATTGAAAGATTAATTTTTAATCAAGTATTTAGTGAGTTTATATCTACTTCTCCCCCTTTTGTAGAATCAAAAAGATTATGCCGACAAATATTAGACTTAAGATTTGTCGGGACGATGACTCCCCCTAGGTGTGTACTCCCCCTCGTTTATTTGCAAAAAGGAATCGATATATGAAATTCTTGCAAGAAAAATATTAGTGGCACAAGCATATATATAGCAAAACAAATAAGCATGCATGGAAAATAAAGACATACATTAAAACAAATGTTGTGTATAACTACACAACCATACATGAGTACAATCATTCCTACACTAGCTAGTAATTCAAACTACATAATCATTCTAAGACAACATAATCTTCCATGGAGCTTGCTCACAAAATGGGTGGAAAGTTTATTTTTGAGTAAGCATTGCATGTGCTTACTTGGGTGACAATGGAGGTGGTGGTTGTGTAGTGGGTGAGGATTGTGGAGGTGGTGGTTGTGTAGTGGGTGAGGATGGTGGAGGTGGTGGTGGAGGTTGGTTGGCAAGCATGTGTTCAAGTGATGAAAACATGTAGAATATCTCATCTCTAAGACCAAAGATTATGGTCCGGTTATGGATGCAACAAAGACAAGTATCACCATGGGTTTCAAGTAGTGGCCAAGGTATGGGAAAAATGGTTGTGGGTTTGGTGGTGGTGAGAAATGGGAATCAAGGGATGTAATGGGTGATAAGGAAATGGCAAGTTGAGTGGATGGAGGTTCTTGAGTGGATGGTGGTGATGATGTTCTTGGTGATGCTGTGAGGTGAGTGTTGATGTAGTCATTGATGGATGAAGTGGATGGTATGGATTAGGATGATGTGCCATGAGTAGAGGGTGTTTTTTATGGTGCATTTGGTGCACTTGGGGATGAAATTTAAGGTGGTGGTGATGGAGTTTTGGTGTCATCTTGGGTAAGGTCAATGAAGAGTTGTTTTGGTGGTATGATGACAAGTCTTTGCTTCCTTGGAGTCTTAGAGATGGATGATTTTGGTGACAACATGGTTGATGAAAATGGGTATTTGATGAAGGTGATGGTTGATGAAATGAAAGGTGATTGTAGGGAGGGTATTTATATTATGAAAATATGGTTGATTTAGGTAAATTGTGGAGGTTTTGTGGTAATATTCCAAGTTCAGTTCGTGCATTAAGGGTAATGGTAGCTGGGGCTAGGTAAAAGTGGTCACAAGATGCAAAAGGAAACAGTAAAATTTACTGTCCAGATGGCCGGTCCCCTTAATTGTTGGGCGGCCCCCTTAAAATTAAGGGTACCGCCTAAGGAATTAAGAGGGCCGCCCATCTGGTGATTTCCCAAATGACCAAATTTGAAAAATTTCCAGAAAAAGGTCATTTTTAGGGTGTTTTTGCAGCAAGTTCCATTTGGATCATGTACATTAAGGATGATTAAATATTATCAATAGTATATTAAACTAATAATGCATATATTCAAAACTAGAAACATGATAGCAAGTTTCATAGGCACATTATATCAATTAAACTAGTAGTTTTAGTTCTAATAAGTTTAACATCTAACAAAATAAAACATATAGCAACCAAATGTTAAGACAATACTACATAAAAATGTCTAATAAAGTATCAACAATCACATCAACTAAACACTCATCAACCAAGTCTACTTTTTCTTCTTTCCAAACAATTTTCCAAATGTCTTTCCAATAGACTTGAAACCGCCTCGTAATTCTTGGTGCATCTGCTGTTGGGTGTTGAGTAGCTCGGTTTGTCTTTTGAAGAGTAGCTCGTCTGTTCTTTCGGAATGAGTGGGAATTTGATACTCGGTGTAATCCAGATCTGGGAGGTTTTCAACGAAGGTCTTAGGTGATGGGGTACTAGCACGTGATGTGCCCTCCTCCGCATCATCATCATCATCATCATCGTCTCCTTGAAGTGGAAGTGACACAGATTTACGAGATTTTCCTTTCTCGCTTCGAGAGCGACGAGCACGGACACGAACAAGAGGATTGAGGACCGGTCGAACAGACTCATAAATTGGACTCCGAAGATGTGGATAGTGTTCCATGACATCATTGTAGAGACGAGTGAGAAACATGCCATACGGAAGATTTGCATTATGAGTGTTTTTGGCGGACATGATACGGTAGACAAAGAGATACGCCAAATTGTACGGCTGTTCAGCAAAAATACAATACAACATATGGACTATGCTCGCCGTGACATGATCACGGTGACCACTGGTACCGAACACATTCTCACGAATGAGTTCTTCCCAACGCCTCATGTCGCGGCGTAGTTGCTTGAGGAGGATTTGGTTTGGAGAGATGTCAACATCTTTTGACTTGATCTTTCGACTAGTCGTACCACGAGCTAGCCCAAGATATTGACGAATCTCATCAGGAGATGGAATCTCAGAGTAGTAAGGACCATCTTGAGGTTGATTTTGCTCAAGAGATGAGAGGTCCCACTCATTTGAGAAGACAACTTGACCGGAGA
This sequence comes from Artemisia tridentata subsp. tridentata, assembly GCA_021014915.2. Lineage (NCBI taxonomy): Eukaryota > Viridiplantae > Streptophyta > Magnoliopsida > Asterales > Asteraceae > Artemisia > Artemisia tridentata. The sequence continues at coordinate 63,761,713 of CP139509.1, read as the reverse complement.
ATGGGATTCTTAGAATTTGCCCAAATTGAGCAAGAGTAAGAGTAATGAATTGGTTTTGAATCATGAAGGATATGAGGATATAGCCATTGGGATCGGTTTGCAACGTCACTTGGCTATAAAAATCAAGGACAAAGCGGGGAATGATTGGCTCATTTATTTTGTAGAGACAATCAAGACCAACGTTGGTGAACAATCGTTCGATGAAGTCGAATTCATAGAACGATGGATGGACAATTCTCCCTTCATGAATGTTCCTATCCTCAATGGGACGATAGAAACAAGCCACAGAGGGAGCCATGCCCAGAGTGAAGAGACTTTTGGAATGTATGATTTTTTTTTTGAGACATCGCCAACCGTCACTTTGGGCATTTTCACCTATACAAGATAGCAACACAAAAAAAATATATAGAAACGAAAAAAATGCATGTCATGTATATTACTTATGTGGAACACAAACGTACTTCGACTCTAAAACTTAAATCCTAAGAAGTAGTTTGCAATGTTTATTAGTTTTAATTTTTAACTCGCTTGGAACGTATTTTATGATGTTAAGGAGTAGTTATAGGGATATTATGATAAGAAATCAAAATCATCCAAACGCTCCTTTATACGTCATAATTTACTTAGAAATGTGGCTAGATAAACATTGGATTGTATATCTAGCTATTTCTTATGAGTATTTATGTTAAGCAACTTATTAAAGAGATGAAAATGTAAATGATCCGTGGTTTTGCAACCTTACAACAGGTTTTACCTCTCGAGGGATCTCAAGAGGCTTGCAATCCCCACCAGGCAGTGTGCCTGACCGATGTAGTATAGTGAAGTGGCAAGTACCGGGGGATTGATCGTTCTCTAGAGGAATAGTGTCGTTAGGATTAAAAAACTACTCTAATAGGTCTAAGGGTGAGGGAAGATTCTTTTTGTATTTTTATATTTTATGGAAAGCAAGTAAAATCTCGGGTTTGAAGGAGTGGGCGGAATTAGTTGCTAGTCAACTAACCCAAATAACTACAATTGCAAATAAAATAAAATAACTGAAAATAAAAGGTTGTGGAACTTATATGGGGAGAAATGTGTTTACTTAGATTTCCTTACTCCCTAACTATCTTTTACCGATTGATTAGTGTGTATTAATTGCGTGGATGACGGGTGTATTCCTTAATACCAATCGTGGGGTGGCGTACGTACTTCCCCAACTCTACAAGCTCCTACTTCACTCCTATGTCGAGCCGGATAAGAAGCTCCTAACATGGGATCACTAGAATTCGCTCATGCATTAAATACAACCATAAAAACCTTAGTACGCATTGGTTCATGTTTCTTAAGACGTTCAAGCAAGTTACCGTATAGGAAGTTAGCCAGTTTTCTTAAGCCTAACATCGATAAACAATCATCCAATACAATTAATAACACACCAACAACCAATAATCAATAGTTAGGTTTCATTAGATCTAAGCAAACACAAGATAAATCTAGCCTAGCATGTTAATTAAAAAACAAGAACAAGATATAATCAAACAACACATAGACATATTGAATGATTAAGTGATTACTTATCTTCAATTAAACATGGGAGATCCAATGGTATAAAACCCTTAAAAATGGCAGAAAATTAGTCTTAGGGTTTCTCCTCACAAAGTTGCACACTAATGACTAAAAATTGCAAAACTATATATAGAGTTTAGGGGCTGACGGCGTCACGTTGTAGGAGGTGACGCCGTCACCTCGCCGCGGCTAGGGTTCCCGGATGGTCTTCCTGACGCCGTCCCTCTTTAATCCTCAAAAATCCTCTCTGGCGCGTCAAGGGTTGACGCCGTCAAAATAGTGCTTGACGCCGTCTCTCTTTAACTTAAACCGTGACGACCTTGATCACCTTAAAGGGTGACGCTGTCAGATTTCTATTGCAAAACTCTCTGGCGCGTCACGTGTATTTTGTCATATCCACCTCTTTTGCCAAGCCATGACGCCGTCAGGAGCAATCCTTGACGCCGTCAAGTGTACTTTTCCAGCAGCTTTGGAGACTTTGTCGTTTTCTTCACTTTTATGCTCCAAAAACGTCCAAAATGCTTCCTTTTCCAGATTTCTTCTCCAAAGAACCTAAAATGACAAAAGGAACGATTTAGGGCAATATTTGATCAAATAAATACGATTTAAGGCTTAAATGACCCCTTAAAAGCGGTACACTTTTCGCTTCATCAAATACCCTTACACTTGAGATTTGCTTGTCCTCAAGCAAATGCGCTTTTATTCTAATCAAAATACAAGTTAGGGGTCATTTAATGCTAATATAAAAGTAATTACAACAAATAGTCGTTCCACTTTAATCATAATAAGCACGGAGATTACATACTAGCACCTCACAAGTAGTGTTTAGATACTCACATCTCTCAGGTGTCATAAAAGTATATCTCATAAATGAAAACGGATAATATCTCTCACTACCTGTCATAGCAAATAGATTACCATAGGCTTGGGAAAGGATCAAAAACCTCCTCCACTAGGCGTAAGCACCTAAGATAAACTATCAAAGAGGGCTTTTAAACGGGTTATAACGTTAGGTGTAGGGATATGATAAACACGGATTTGTTGGATAAGGGATATTTTACTGGTGGCGAGTTAAAGATCTTGGTTGATTACAAGTACAATATGGCGATTGCTAAGCCAAGACTAGACTCGACTTAAGCTAAAAACAAAATAACAAAAAACATAAAATAAACATAAAATGAAACGGGATGGTAGTCCGTATGTTTTTTCTACTTTTTTTTTTTTTTTTTTTTTTTTTTTTTTTTTTTTTTTTTTGACATACACTCTTGCCCTACCATCCAAAATAATACATCATAGGGGCGTTGCATCCCCTTACACTTGAACTTTTACATAACTTTACAAATAACTATTCTAATGACTCGAATTAAGATAATCGAAACACTTGGAGTACTTTTTAAATATTTAGCACATATGGGGGTAATAATGTTGTTCTTCCCCATTACTCCATTACACTAGTACTTTACCCATGAGTCCCAATCGTCCCAAAACAATATGTACAAGGATATGACTCGACTTAGCAACCATGTAATCAATTAGATAATTAACTTGGGGTTTAAACAAATGTTGTCACAATAATGCACTAAAAATGAGTGCATACAAGGTAGGCTAAGGCGATTTGGGTGTACATTTAAGTGGGGTGTAAACAAATTCTTCCTTTAAGTAAAATGCTTAAAGTTAGAAACGAAAAGATAGGCTCTGAGGGGTGTACTAGGGGTATCGTGTACTAAAAATGAGTACAACGCAAAGGGTGTGGGAGAATTACTTGACCAATGTAGCCAATGTAATTATGACAAAAACACAGGTGTAAAACAATGGGTTAATCCTAATGCCTCTTATCATGTAGTAAATCTAACTACACGAATGTAGTCTCACTTGTGGCCTCGGAATGGTCCTAACGCAAGTTCTAGAATCTAAGTGCTACCGGTACACACATCATAGCATAAATGCTTTTCCTACCAATTCTAGGGGCGAACCTCACATATTTGGGGGTGGAAATTTTTTTAGTGGTACGGTTTTGTGCTAGTCATATAACTCCTATCCATGAGACGCTCATTAAGATCAAAGTTTCACTCCTATATGTTGTAAAAAAATTTAAATTTGGCACTACAATTGCCCTAACAGGTATTTCTCTCAGTTTTATTACACATCTACCATTAAACAAACAAAAATCAAGTGCAATTGTATTCTCTAAAGTATCGTACTTTACCCCCCCCCCCCCCTTACACTTAAGATGAACATTGTCCCCAATGTTCAAATAACAAGATATAAAAGTAAATAAGGTAAAAGAATGAAATCAAATACTCCCCTGATTCGTTTGGTGGATAAAGAGGTAACATGGTTAGATCTTCTTCCAAGGTAATGTTGAAGCTCCAAGACTAATGCATCGCCAAAAGCTAGATTCCACATACATCTCCTTGTCCAAAATAACCTGTTAAACCTGAGAAAACAAACACGAAAACCTGCATAACATCGGCGGGATAAATCTATATAAGGATATAATGCTTGTGGAATGATTATTTTGCAGATTCCTGGAGTTTATAAGTTAGAGATTTAGTAAAAACTTTTTATGATTCCGGTAGAAAAACAAAACTTTCAAAAATTTTAGAAAATTAAAACCTAACGCCGTCAGGTTGTAATGCCTGACGCCGTCAGAAATGATCTGACAGAATTCTCATGTTAAGTTTTCGGAAAATTTCTGGAAAAACCTCTACCTTACTTCCTGGAATTCCTGCAAAACATCATTATGACTCGATACAAGCATTTGACTCAAACAATTACTAATATGTATGTTAATTTGTTATTGTTACGATTCATGTTCATTTGTTCTAATAAACCGATTTGGATTTCCCTTACACTTATCTTTTGCAAAATACCTTTATATGTAGTTAAGACGAAGTTAAAAACAAGATAAAGCATTTTCACAATTTAGTTTTGAACATGAATCAATAATAATAAAAATTAAACATACATACGGAAGCAAATAAAATCAAACAAACAAATAAATAAACACACAAAGCAAATAAAGCTTGGGTTGCCTCCCAAGAAGCGCTTTTCTTTATTAACGAGTCTTGTAGCTAGACTCAAAGTCACGTACATTACTTGACTTCTTCATCAAAAGTTATGTCTTCCTCATTGATCATTTCATTACCATTCTCTTGATAATGCTTGACTCGTTGTATATTCACAGTGAATTCTCTATCCTCGTCGTCAATCAACACAACGGCTCCGGTTTTAGAGGAGCTCCTTACGGTAAAAGGTCCATACCATCTAGATTTAAGTTTTTCCGGAAATAGCCTTAAGCGAGAATTATATAATAATACCTTGTCTCCTTCCGAAAACTCCTTGGGTCTCTTAATCCGTTGGTCATGCCATCTTTTTGCCCTTTCTTTGTATGTAATGGAAGATTCATAAGCCTCTAATCTCAATTCATCGAGCTCTTGGAGCTGTAAGAATCTATTTGTTCCCGCAACCGTATAATCCAAATTACAAGCCTTAAGTGCCCAATATGCCTTGTGTTCCAGTTCTACTGAAAGGTGGCATGCCTTGCCATATACCATACGGAACGGGGTTGTCCCGATTGGTGTCTTATAAGCGGTTCGAAATGCCCACAAAGCTTCATCGAGCTTAAAAGACCAATCTTTTCTGTTTTGATTGACCGTTTTCTCTAATATTCTCTTTATGGCTCTATTAGTGTTTTCGACTTGACCGTTGGTTTGAGGATGGTAAGCGGTGGAGAATCGGTGAGAGACTCCATATCTTTTCATAACTTTCTCCATTTGCGAATTGCAAAAATGGGTTCCCCTGTCACTAATAAGAGCCTTCGGAATTCCGAACCTAGCGAACAATTTTTTTAAGAAATGAATGACTACCCTAGCGTCGTTAGTCCTAAGGGCTTGTGCTTCCACCCATTTTGAAACATAATCAATGGCCACTAAGATGTATTCATTCCCTCCTGAAGATGGGAAGGGTCCCATGAAATCAATTCCCCAAACATCGAAAACCTCGCAAACTTGTATATAATTCTGTGGGGCTTCATCCCTCCTAGAGATATTCCCAGCTCTTTGACACGCGTCACAAGTCTGTATCATTCCCTTCACATCACGAAATATTGTAGGCCAATAGAATCCCGCGTCGAAGACCTTTCGTGTAGTAGTGTTCATTCCGTGATGTCCTCCCGATGGACCTGCATGACACTCTTTCATAATTCTGATAGCCTCCTTTTCCGAAACACAACGCCTGATTACCTGATCCGGACATCTTCGGAATAAGAAAGGTTCATCCCAAAAGTAGTACTTTAATTGATTGAAGAACCTCTTTTTTTCATGCCTGCTCATATGCTTAGGAATGACTCTACTTGCCAGGTAGTTAGCATAATCCGCATACCATGGTTCAGAATCATTTATTGACATGAGCTGCTCTTCAGGAAATGACTCCCGAATCTCACTCTTGTCAGATTCAGCGAGGCTGGGGTTTTCGAGACGAGAGAGATGATCAGCCGCAAGATTCTCTGCTCTTTTCTTATCACGAATCTCAATATCGAACTCTTGCAATAGTAAGATCCAACGAATTAACCGCGGTTTAGCATCCTGTTTAGTGAAAAGATATCGAAGAGCTGAATGGTCCGTAAAAACAACCGTTTTAGAAAGGACAAGATACTGGCGAAACTTATCAAAAGCAAATACCACGGCTAGTAATTCCTTTTCAGTGGTAGTGTAGTTTTCCTGGGCAGGATTCATGGTTTTGCTAGCGTAGTATATTGGCTGAAAGTGTTTGTTAAGCCTTTGGCCTAATACTGCTCCAACAGCATAATCGCTAGCATCGCACATGATTTCAAAGGGTAACTCCCAGTTAGGGGTGACCATAATTGGAGCTTGGGTGAGTTCCTGCTTCAATCGATCGAATGCATCCTTGCACTCTTGAGAGAAGTCGAACGGGGCATCCTTCATGAGCAACTGATTCATTGGTCTAGCTATCTTTGAGAAATCTTTAATGAATCTCCTATAGAAACCAGCATGACCCAAGAAGCTACGGATTGCCTTGACAGTTGTTGGATAGGGAAGTTTGCATATAGCTTCAATTTTTGCCCGGTCTACTTCAATTCCACTTCCTGAAATTTTGTGCCCTAGCACAATCCCTTCTTTTACCATAAAGTGGCACTTCTCCCAGTTTAGTACCAAGTTAGTCTCCTCACAACGTTTGAGCATTTTCTCAAGGTTAGCAAGACAGCGATCAAAAGAGTTTCCAAAGACCGAAAAATCATCCATGAAGACCTCCATGCTGTCTTCCATTAACTCATGGAAGATTGCCGTCATGCAGCGCTGGAAAGTGGCGGGGCGTTACATAGTCCAAAGGGCATTCGCTTGTAGGCGAAGGTGCCATAAGGGCATGTAAACGTAGTCTTTTCTTGGTCCTCAGGAGCGATAGGGATTTGGAAATACCCTGAGAACCCATCTAGGAAGCAGTAGTACTCATGCCCTGCTAACCTTTCCAACATTTGGTCGATAAATGGGAGAGGGAAATGATCCTTTCGGGTTGCATCATTCAACTTCCTATAATCGATGCACACACGCCATCCAGTTACTGTTCGTTGAGGCACTAACTCATCCTTATCGTTCTTCACCACCGTCATTCCTCCCTTTTTTGGTACAACCTGTACAGGACTTACCCATGGACTGTCCGAAATTGGGTAAATTAGCCCTGCATCTAGGAGCTTAATGACTTCTTTTTTTACGACTTCCTTTATGTTGGGGTTTACTCGCCTTTGAGGTTGCACGGTGGGTTTATAATCCTCCTCCATGAGGATTTTATGCGTGCAAAAGGTAGAGTCAATCCCCTTGATGTCGGCTACACTCCATGCTATAACTCCTTTATATTTTTTTAAAACTCCTAAGAGTTTATCCTTTTGTTCACTTTTCAAAGAAGAGTTTATGATTATCGGAAGTTGATCTTCTCCTTGGAGGAAAGCATATTCAAGGTTGTTTGGGAGTTCCTTGAGTTCTAACGTAGGTGGCTCGATGATGGAAGGTTTAAGTTTGTTCTCGGGTTTACGAAGCTCAAGCTGTTCGATTTCTTGTCTGGGATAGAAGGAGACTGCGTTCACATCCATAGTCTTCTCCTCCTCTAAGATGGGTAAGAAAGCTTCATCTCGCAACCAACCAGCTTCCACCTGTTCATCTATACAATTGTCAATCTCGTCGGATAGTTCATTGATTTCTCCGATGAAATACAGCCGATTATCTGCTTCGAGAGAAAGATTCATTGTGTCCTTGATGTCGAAGGTTAAGCTATCGGCCCCCACTCGTAAGGTTAGTTTGCCGTCATGAACATCAATAACAGCACGAGCAGTTGCAAGGAATGGCCTCCCCAGAATGATGGGCACTAGGTCATCTTCTTCCATCTCTAAGATGACGAAGTCAACTGGAAATTTGAACTTCCCTACCTTAACCAGCACATTCTCACATATTCCTAAGGGGTATTTGACTGATCTATCGGCTAGTTGGATGTTCATACGGGTTGGTTTCAACCCAGAATACCCTAATTTGAGGAACATGGAATGTGGCATAAGATTGATACTTGCTCCTAAGTCGGCTAAAGCATTCTTGACTGAAAGAGATCCTATTGAGCAGGGCAAGGTGAAACTACCTGGATCGTCCACCTTCTTTGGCAGCCCTCGTTGAGTCACCACAGAACATTCTTCTCCTAAGGTTACAAGACCCTCGAGCCCTTTTCTGTTGGTTAGCAGCTTCTTGAAGTATGTACTATATTTGGGCATATGGTAACATGCATCAAGAAGGGGTATGGTGACGACCGAATTCTTCAAATATGACAAGAATCTTTTATTATCATTTTCGGCCTTTTGATTCTTGAGGCGGGACGGGTATGGGACTTTAATGGGCTGTTTGGTTGGAGTAGGTGGAGAGGGAGTTACCGGAGGGGTTTGTTCGGGATTTCCATCGTTCACATTATCTTCCTCCTCTTGAGGGGTGTTGGGTTCCATGACGTTAGATTGTTGAGCTGGGTAAGGTGGATCCTTAGTAGTTGTTCCAGCACGAGTGGTGATGGCGAGTAGGGGATCTCTTTGATTTGTTTGAGGTTCGCCAAGGCCGTCGAGAGTGGCATTGAGTTCTGCGAATTTGGCCCTCAGGTCGTTTTGTTGGCTATTGATGAGGTTGTCGAGACCTTTTAGTTGCAGATTCTTTTCAAGCGTGAAATGCCCAAGATCATCCTCAAAAGTGCTCCTAACCTTGTAGTCAGGATATTCTCCTCCTCCCTCTTCTCTCATAAGATTTCCCCAAGGGGTAAAATCATTGTTTTGGTAGAAAGTTAAGAGTGAAGGATCATCGAAGATGTCGTGGCTTGACAAGCATACTTGTTCGGTGGTAGTATCATCCCCGCATTCCTCCACTTCATGCGGGCCACCACATTGGTCACAGATCAAGTATGGGTTTGATAACCGCTTAGTTGGTTGTGACTTGTCAAGATAAGATACTTGATCATTCAATCTACTCAACCGGCTAGCAAAAGGAGGCTCTTTCATGATCTTGGAAACGCTCAGGATCGAATCGGGTTCACCCCAGGTATCGTCTTGATCATTTGCGTATTCCTCAATTCTATTCCATCCTTCCTCAGCGCTTAGTTTGGCTATTTTTCCTTTTACCGAATTATTAATGCCAAATTGGTCGCTTTTAGGGACACTGTCATAAAAGATTTGGACAAGAAGCCAGAGTTCAATGCCATGATGAGGGACTTGTCTAATTAGATCTTTGAATCTGATCCAGGATTCGTGAATGGGTTCAGCTGGTCCAACATGGAAGCGGAAGATTTCGTCTCTTAACGTTGAAGTTCTTCCTATGGGAAAGAATTTCTCATAGAATTTTGAGATAAGCTGTTCCCATGTGAAGATGGACTCGGAGGGAAGTTGGTTATACCAGTCTCCGGCTTTTTCATAAAGGGTGAAGGGAAAGAATCGCAACCGGGAGGTATCTCTAGTGGCCCCGTCCGTATGGAGGGTATCCACTATTTTCAGGAAGTCCTTGATGTGTTGGATTGGATCTTCAGTTTTCAATCCGTGGAACTTGCATACACTTTGGACAAGCCAAATATCGGTTGCACGCAAGACCCCATTTGTGTGTTCATTTGGAAAAACGATAGCATTGGAAAAACCACGAGGGGTGGGAGAAGAGTAGTCCTTGAGGCATTTAGGGATTGGGTTTTCGGGAACCTCCATATCGTGATTGGGTTGAGGGCTAGGAGGTGTAGAATGATGATTGGATTCTTCCTCGGAGAGGGCATCATCAAAGTTGATGGCAATGCCAGATGGTTCGGGTGTTGCAAAGAGTCGCCTTAATCTTCGCATTTACCTATCAGGTTCTGCGTAGGGTGGAATAAGGTCTCTTAGTGAACTACGACTCCTGGTGACTCTAAGATTGGAGAGATCTTCGTTTACCATGATGGCCAAGGAAGATTTGAGCAATGGATAGAGCAGAAAAAGAGAGACTAAAGAAATCCTAGAAAAATAAAATAAAAATCTCACTAGAAAGGAATCTAGTGAGTAGACCTAATAAAATAAAAATTCAACCTAAACAATAACTATTCCCCGGCAACGGCGCCAAAAACTTGATGCGTGGTTTTGCGACCTTACAACAGGTTTTACCTCTCGAGGGATCTCAAGAGGCTTGCAATCCCCACCAGGCAGTGTACCTGACCGATGTAGTATAGTGAAGTGGCAAGTACCGGGGGATTGATCGTTCTCTAGGGGAATAGTGTCGTTAGGATTAAAAAACTACTCTAATAGGTCTAAGGGTGAGGGAAGATTCTTTTTGTATTTTTATATTTTATGGAAAGCAAGTAAAATCTCGGGTTTGAAGGAGTGGGCGGAATTAGTTGCTAGTCAACTAACCCAAATAACTACAATTGCAAATAAAATAAAATAACTGAAAATAAAAGGTTGTGGAACTTATATGGGGAGAAATGTGTTTACTTAGATTTCCTTACTCCCTAACTATCTTTTACCGGTTGATTAGTGTGTATTAATTGCGTGGATGACGGGTGTATTCCTTAATACCAATCGTGGGGTGGCGTACGTACTTCCCCAACTCTACAAGCTCTTACTTCACTCCTATGTCGAGCCGGCTAAGAAGCTCCTAACATGGGATCACTAGAATTCGCTCATGCATTAAATACAACCATAAAAACCTTAGTACGCATTGGTTCATGTTTCTTAAGACGTTCAAGCAAGTTACCGTATAGGAGGTTAGCCAGTTTTCTTAAGCCTAACATCGATAAACAATCATCCAATACAATTAATAACACACCAACAACCAATAATCAATAGTTAGGTTTCATTAGATCTAAGCAAACACAAGATAAATCTAGCCTAGCATGTTAATTAAAAGACAAGAACAAGATATAATCAAACAACACATAGACATATTGAATGATTAAGTGATTACTTATCTTCAATTAAACATAGGAGATCCAATGGTATAAAACCCTTAAAAATGGCAGAAAATTCGTCTTAGGGTTTCTCCTCACAAAGTTGCACACTAATGACTAAAAATTGCAAAACTATATATAGAGTTTAGGGCTGACGGCGTCACGTTGTAGGAGGTGACGCCGTCACCTCGCCGCGGCTAGGGTTCCCGGATGGTCTTCCTGACGCCGTCCCTCTTTAATCCTCAAAAATCCTCTCTGGCGCGTCAAGGGTTGACGCCGTTCAAAATAGTGCTTGACGCCGTCTCTCTTTAACTTAAACCGTGACGACCTTGATCACCTTAAAGGGTGACGCCGTCAGATTTCTATTGCAAAACTCTCTGGCGCGTCACGTGTATTTTGTCATATCCACCTCTTTTGCCAAGCCGTGACGCCGTCAGGAGCAATCCTTGACGCCGTCAAGTGTACTTTTCCAGCAGCTTTGGAGACTTTGTCGTTTTCTTCACTTTTATGCTCCAAAAACGTCCAAAATGCTTCCTTTTCCAGATTTCTTCTCCAAAGTACCTAAAATGACAAAAGGAACGATTTAGGGCAATATTTGATCAAATAAATACGATTTAGGGCTTAAATGACCCCTTAAAAGCGGTACACTTTTCGCTTCATCAGTAAATTTTGACTCAAAAAGTTTGTTTCAAAAGGTTACATCAAACGCTCCCTTAACTACAAAAATATCTACTAATATTTCCACGTACATATGAATTATGTATCTTGAAGACTTAAAACAACTAGTTACGTGTTTATAAACTTGGTAAGTAGTGGTGGACCTTATTTCGATTAAATTTTGGTAACTTTAACTCCTAATCCAAACACTCTCATATGTTTAACAAAAACATTTTTATGACTCGAAAAATATATTTTTAGGATTAGTGAGTTGTAATAAAACAATGTGATTAGTTTTAACAAGTGTTTTAGGCATAATTCAACAATGTGATTAGTTTAGAATAGGAGTGTTTGGTTCTTCAAAATTTTGACATGAACATTTTTAATTTCTTAGTTTCTAAGTAGATTAAGCATTCTAATCCTATGGGGAGCATTTAGTTATAAGATTTCTAGACTTAATTTTAATAAAATTCGGATTAAAAAAATTAGTAAAATACCTAATTATGATTAGACTCAAAATTGAATGAAATTATATGAAATGTGTAATGAAAAACTTATAAAACGTGTTGCTAATCAAGATACGAGTGAAATCCCTTTGCGAAATTGGTTGGAAATGGTGATTTGGTGAGTGGGTTTTGGGTTTTGATTCGTTCACAGCAGCAGGGAGAATGGGTGTGTTTGAAAAAGTGGGGTGTTTGGCAAATGAAATTGGAAGGAAAACGTTTTTGGAAGCTACAGTAGGCCGGTCCCCTTATTTATTAAGGGGGCCGCCCCCGTTTACTAGCCGGTCCCCTTAAACATTAAGGGGGCCGCCTACCAAATTTGAAATTTTGTCGGTTTTAGTTTCTGATAGCAAAATATTTTTACGTTGGGTTTTATTGGCACGAGTAAGGAATACTTGACATTTTATTAACATTTCGTTAACAAAATATTTCTTGAGAATTTCGGATAAAATACTCAAGATGTCAAGTCGACAACGGTTTTGGGGAGTGAGTCTAAATGTGCATATTTATATATATATTTATATTGTGTGCGAACGTGGGATGATGAATGGAGTCGAAAAATGATGAGGCAATGACGGAGATAGGTGCTGACGGCGACGGGAGTTTGTTTCATCCATAGTTTTCTTGACTCGACGATCGAAGTGCTACTTCTACGTTAATCCACTTAACTCACTTCTCTTCATCACCATGAGTTATGTGATAGTGGACACGGAAGATTTTCGTGTTGAACTTTAAAGTTCAAAAGAGGCAAAGGGGGAAGAAAAGGTTCGAGGACGAACAATTTCTTTTAGTTCTAGATAGTCAACAAATGACGTATCTAGGTTATGTGCAGATATATTTATATATATAGTATATATAGTAGTATATATATATATATTATATATATATATAATATATATATATATTTATGTATTTATATTATGTATAAGGGATTATCTACTAACTAACATACAAGTACTGACTAAACTAGGCATTCAAAACTTACGGGGGCATGCAATTGGCAAGTTCATTAATCTATGCATATAACGATGAGCATGAAAGAAAGGCGTACCTTATAGTCTTCAACATGTGATCTTCAAGTTCTTCAAAGCATATTGACTTATATAAGTCAATCACGAAAGAGATATCGCCTTTTCCCGATGAGTTTACATTCTAGCCACTTGGTCCCCATGATCTCATTGGTCCATAATTGTTTGGTCCAAACATGGTTTGCACATGACTCGGATGCATGCATGGTGGAAATATTCCCCAAGGATTAAAACTTGGTGGATTTGGAAAATTCCACATTGGGTAATTATTATTTTGACTATTTGGTCTATTTTGGTTTCTTTTAGGTTGAGGAGTTTTAGGCCGAGGGTGAGGACTAGGTGGTCTTCTAGGTGGAGGTGTTTTTGACCTTAACTTTGGTTTAAAGTATTTTACTTCATTTTTTAAAGATGGTTTATAAAAGGTTTTTACTTCCTCATCACTAGCTATGGGTATTTTTCTATCTTTCATAAGTATATACTTAGGTTTTGACTCTAAAGGTTTTTGCTCACTAGTTTCATATTCAAATTTTACATTTTTAGTTTCGCTAGTTGTAGCCTTATTTGAATTAAATCCTAATCCGGTTTTATCACTTGATACTCTTTGAATACTTATTATATCCCTAAGTGAATTACTACTATTTTCAATTTTGTTAAGTTTACAAATTTCTTCCTCAAGTATTTCGTTTTCATTTTTTGTTTCTTGACATGTTTTACATTTAAAAATTTCTTTTCCTTTTTCTAAGTTATGTAGCTTAATTTTTAGTTCTAGTATTTCCTTTTCTAATTGGTTATTTACGAGTTTTAGTGATTTATTTTTACTCATTACTTTTTGACCTAATATGCACAACCTATTATATTCATTATCTATGTCTTTTTCATCTAATGATAAGTTATCATCACTAAAGTATTCGGTCTCGGAACGTACCTCATTTGATGTCTTAGCCACAAGACATTTCTCCTCTTTTGTAGATTCTTGTTCGTCTTCGTCACTATCGCTACATGATCCTCCAATGAATGCCTTTTGGTTATGCTCCCTTGACATCATTGGACATCTTCTAATGAGATGATTTGGATCACCGCACTTAAAACACTTCCTTTCACTTTTGCTTCCTTTGTCCTCTTTGTTTCTTTGGAGTGTCTTTCTTTCGTCATGTGGTTGTCTAACGAATCTTCCTCGTCTTTTGAAGAACTTCTTGAAGTCTCTTACGGCCATGGCATATTCTTCATCATCACTTTCGGAGGTTGAGCTATCCTCGTCACTTGATGCTTTCCTAGCTTTTAACGCGATTGACTTGCTTTGCACTTTCTTTAATTTGACCATCTCGGAGTCTTTCTTGATTATTGCTTCGTAGACCTTCAAGTTTCCAATCAACTCATCAAGTTGAAGAGTTGACAAGTTCTTTGATTCTTCAATCGCCGTAACTTTAGCTCGCCATTTTGGATGAAGAGCCCTAAGAAATTTCCTGACAAAATTCTTACTAGAAAAACTCTCATCAAGTGCCTTTAAACTTGTGATGATTGTGTTAAACCTGGCAAACACATTATCAATTGATTCCTCTTCCGGAATCATGAATTGTTCATATTGTTGAACAAGAAGATCTATTTTATTATCTTTGACTTGACTATTACCTTGGTGAGTTATTAGTAAAGAGTTCCAAATTTCATTTGCGGTTTCGCACATAAAGATTCTCTCGTATTCTTTACGTGGTAGCGCACTATAAATGACCATTTTAGCCTCATTATTTTTAGAAAGTTTTCTTTTTAAATCATCACTTTGTTTTTCAAAAGGTACAATTTCATCCTTTTTAGTTTCAAGATTATGTTGAATAGTCAAAAAATCACCATTAGTAATAACATGCCAAAGATCTAGATCTTTTGACTTCACATAAGTTTCGAATCGATTTTTCCAATATAAAAATCCATCACTTTCAAATAGTGGTGGTCTTTGCATAGATTGTCCTTCTAAATATTTTTCAGATTCCATAGATCGTTTCAAGTTTTAAAATACAGTTAATTTTAAAAATCTTGTTAAACGTGGCTCTGATACCAATTGTGGAAAACTAGAAGGGGGTTGAATAGTTTTACGTCTTTTTAATTTATGAAAACTTTAGTTTACCTTTTAAAAATTTTCGATTCGATATTATGTGAATTCAACTCTTGATCAATATAAACAAATATAAGCAAATATATATAAACAATGTAAGCAAAGTAATTTAAATGAAATGAAAAGTAAGGATGGAAAGATCAAACCACAAGACGGAGATTTATAGTGGTTCGGCTACAAGGACACCTTCCTTGCCCTACTCCACTCCTCGAGTCACCTACTCGAGAGTTCTCTTCACTATGTCAACAAACTCCCTTTTGGCGGAGAAACCTTACACAACTTTAGCTTACACCGGCTTAACGACACAAAGCTAGATGCCGGGTTCTAATCGTAGCTAGAACCAATCTCACAACTTATACACGACTTATACACAACTTGTTCACGACTTCTTCACACCGGCTTCACGACTTCTTCGCGGCTTCTTCACACCTTCTTCACGACTACTTCACAACTATTTCACAACTAATTTACAACACAACTACTTAATTACACTTAGATCTACTTATCACAACTATACAACAATTTACACAACTATATAATTGAATGAGGTAGACAATAACACTTCTTCTCAAGTTGAAGTAGTGTTCTTCTTTTGCACTTTAGGTGGTGAAGCTTGGATCACTTGGAAACCAAAGCTTAATGTAATATGATCAAAGGATTTTGAAAGTGTTTTGAAAGGATTTAGATCAGTAAGTTTAAGGTGCAAAAGGTGAGTAAAAATCCAGGAGAGGGCTTGTATTTATAGGGAAAAATCTGGACAGCTGGAGGCTACTGGAGCGTGGCTGGCCCCATTAAATAGGGGGCGGTCCCCTTAATTTTAAGGGGGCCGCCTAGCAAAATTAAGGGGGCCGCCCCTGCTGAACGTTGCCCAGTTTTCTCCTTTTGTGGGGAAGGTTTTTCTGGGATAATTTTGCCATTTTTGGTTGAAAATTTGAATTCATATTTTTGTAAAAGATTAAACATATTTATTTAATACCAAAAATGTTTTTCAAAAATATATAAAATGTTTTTGACATTTTATAAAAATCTAGAGTTTAAGAAAATGTTCCTTTGATCATATTTTGCACTAAGCATTAGTTTATACATACCTTAAGTGATTTAGGTTGTAGAAGTGAATATATACAACCAAATACTTGTTTACGTCATGATCTTTCGTTTAATGATTTTATATTTTGTGACTATCAAAACGTAGAGATATCAGAGGAATATTAATAACGTGTTTTGGCATTATTTATATCAACAGAAACATCACCAAAACGAAAGCCTAACACCAAGCACATATCTTCACGACCAAATTCAAGAGTGTGTCCCGAAATATCAAAATACATAGGAGTATTTATGTCAGGGTTTTCAAAATCGCGTTGAAGTTGAAGTAATGAAGCACATGGTTGTCATGCTTGTATGTTTTGATATTCAACCATTGCCCAAAAACGGTGCTTTTAAAAAAGTTATGCCGCTCTTGATTGAAGCTCAATTTTTGGCTTATCTTTTTGATGTAGTGCAACTTAGTTCTGGTACTCACCTTCACAGCATACAACTACACAAGATAAAAAGAGATATTAGCATATGTTACAAAGAGATATTAACATAACATTTAACAAATATAGAC
This sequence comes from Artemisia tridentata subsp. tridentata, assembly GCA_021014915.2. Taxonomy (NCBI): domain Eukaryota; kingdom Viridiplantae; phylum Streptophyta; class Magnoliopsida; order Asterales; family Asteraceae; genus Artemisia; species Artemisia tridentata. The sequence goes on along the minus strand of CP139509.1, from coordinate 63,744,832 downwards.
TATAATCCATAACCAAATAAAGATTTCCACCAATCCCAAACATACCATTTAACAAAATAATCAGTTTCAAATCATTCTTTCTATAATGCATGATGTTTCACGTACTAATTGCATCATTTAGGTAAGACATGTATACTTACATTATTTAGACATACAATGTTATAGTCAAATTTTATTGACTTAACTTATTATCTGAAGCACTGCCAAGTTCAAAGCAAGTTTTGAAAATACTTAGGATAGCTACTAGATTACAGTGTGGACTCATTTATTTCATTGCTCATGTATGTGGTAACAATCTATACTAACAAGTTTACAAGAATTACCCTACAATGTAGTAACATACACAAACTACTATCCAACAAAACCACAGGCCCACATGAAATTAAAAGAACTCGAATTTGGAACATGGACCAATAAAGGACATGATATCCAAAAGCAAAAAGCAAAGGCACCATATTTAAATACTATAAATCTTGTCCCAAACAGGAAAAATGCAGACCAATTCTCAGCATTTTTACAATGCAACATGAAGAAACTTATTACAGTCACGACGGATAAACTAAAAACGCTACCTCATTATTCAGGGCAACTACCTACCTCGTTATGCTATTTAGCTTTTGGATTTTGCTAAAACGCTCCTTATATGCACCATAAACTGCCTAAAATAAGCACTTAAATGCCTAGACCAAACCCTAACCACAAATGCCTAAAATAAGCACTTAAAATAATCAAACTTAACGGCCCAGGTGATTTGGCACCTTCAACAATTGTTTATTCCAGGTATGGCACTTAAAATACAATGCAGACAATGATTCAAAACAACCACAATGATAAAATAACCACAATGCTCTATCAATCAAACCAAAAAATACCAAACGAAAGGGCTTATACAAACAATTAAAAAAATAAATTCAACAAAAAAAAAACAAAAAAAAAAAAACGTGTGGGTTACTGTGCAAATCTCACATTTTACTTACTTCTCTAGCAGCCATATCTTTGATCGGAATAATAGAGGATTTGAAAGAGGGTTTAATGCAGTGTGGTGTATGTTCTAATCGGTGTGTGTTTAATCGGTGTATGTTCTTGAAGGATTTAATGCATGCACAGTGTTTAGTGTGTGTTGGTGTGTGTTCTTGAAAGATTTACTGGAAAGTGGTGTAAAATTTTTGAATTTTGTTTACCCAAAACAGTTAATTAGTGTGTGTGGTTGGATCAAATTAGAGTAGTGTGCGTGTGTTTTTTTTCAAAAAGGTACGCCGTCAGTCGAGCAGTTTTTAAGTCGAGCACCGTCGGTTGAGCATTGACTTTTAAAAAGGTGAATAGTAACAAAGATTCTCTAAAGATTTGAGGGTACCTTTTGAAAGTACAAGGAATGACACATGGCAAGATTCTAGTGGAGTCGAGCAGTCGAGCGTGACCAAAATGGGAAAGAGGTGTTGAAAGTGACTATCAAATGGACCATGTTTTTTTTCAAATACTATTTTGGTAATTACCTCTAAAAGGAATTAACCAACACCCTTGGGTAGAAAAGACCCAAGGACGCAGTTGGTTAAGTGTGGTGGTGTTGAGGGTGCAGACCAGGGTTCAAATCCCTGGTCATGCATTTTTTTGAAAACATTTTTTTTTATTTTTTATTTTTTAACTTATAAATAAGCTAAGGATTATGAACTTTTGTAAAGCTAATCTTTTTCTAACTTTGAAAATAGCTGGAAACAACTTATTTAGTAAACAGACTGCTTATAAGAAAGGATATTATGCTAAGTCTACTAAACAAAACTGATAAGTTTCTACAAATAGAAATAAGCTAATATTAACTGAAGGTAATTCTAACTAGGCTAATGAGATCAGAACATTGGAGAAGCAACAGGTTAAATTAAGCAGATAAGTAGTTACTACTTTGACTGAACCTAGAGAGAATGAAGGACTAAGGTTACTAGACCAACTGATAAGCTACTAAAAGTTTAATTTAAACTTGAATAAGCTCAATTGAATTTAAATTATCATAATTAAACTACTTAAATCAGAATAAGCTCAATACCCAAGCCATTAAGCACTGATCAAATTCAATAAGCAATTGGGCTGCTGATATAACTGAGGTGCAGGGCAAAATGGCAGCTTTTCAAGCTGATGAAAAGCAGTCATAAGCTATTTCTAAAAATCTAAAAAAAATAGAAATAACTAGGCAAGCAACTGAATATTAATAGTGCAAAATTATAGCTAATTCTAACTTAACATGAGCAAATTAAAATTAAAAAGCAACTGCTGAAAATTGCAAACTAAAAAAATGTGCAGACTAGTTACTGATCTAACCAAAACTACATCGAACTTAAGTGAAATGATTCTAGTTTGTGAAATTCTACTTAATGAACTTAAAGGGACTCAGAAATGGCAAAAATCTAGCAGTAAAGCAGCTTATTCTATAATAAGCTATGGTGATCAGATCAAGTTCTTAATTATGCACTACTAACTCAATTCCTTGAAACTTATCAATACAGCTTAAGATTTCTTAAAAACAGCTTATATTGGTGATTTTAAGCAAAGAACTAAGTTCTCCTAATGGCACATGAACAGTACAATAGCTTTTTGACCCAGAATAAGCTTAAACCAAACACTCCCTTATATAACTGTGGTGACTTGTATTCCAGAAATAAACCATATTAAGCTATATACCTACAAACAGATTAAAAGTAAGATAATTTGAACTGGAAAAGGCACTTTTGACAGGAAATAAGCACTACTATAAGCCATACTGTTTTAAGCTACTTATTGTTTTTTTTTATGACTTATAAAGCTAAATTCTAATTTAAACTAACTCATACTAGCAAAACAGTTTCAAAAGGCAATTTTAAGGAAAAATAAGCGGAGACAAGGAAAATTAGCATAAAAGAAGCAGAAATAAGCAGTTTGACCAAAGGTTGACTTTTATTAAAAACTTAAAATTGAGTACAAATTGTGAAAGCTAAATAGTAAATAACAAAAAGCTGGAATAATAAGCTACAATAAGCTAAATAATAACTACTCTAGTATTACACTACTATTCTAACCCTAATAATCTAACCACTATCTAACCTAAAATCTAACACCTCTGCTGTGAGGAGAATGGGGCTATTTATAGCCTGTTTGAGGAGGTCATCTAGGGTTAAGGAAGCATCTGGATCCTCTATGATCAGCCCTTGGATCTTCATATCATTATCCATCTTCAATCATAGCCATAGGATCAAGTGAATGATGTGGCTCAACCAATGAAATCATTTCCTTTGTCCATGCTGGCTCTTATGTTGTCACATCAGTCTTCTAGATGCTTTGTTGTACGAGTAAAATGGAAGTGAGGTGGGTAATTTGGGTGGAGAATGAGATGAGCAGTGGTAAAAAAAATGGGTTTTCTATTTATTTTTATTTTATTATTATTATTATTTTTTTTATTGATATTGGTGGGTCGGGTTTAAGGGAATGGGTAGGATCTGGGTTTAAGGTGGAAAATGGGTTTGGGTTATGATCCGGTTTGGTTTTTATAATAAAGGGTGGGCTGGTAATACTTTTGGGCTGGGATTGGGTATTGGGGTTTTTATAAGTGATAAGTATTTTAGTTTTAAAGTTAGGATGTGATTTGGAATGGGATTTACTTTTAAGGGATTATTTATGCTAAGTTTGTAATTTGATCCAAGGGCTATTTTTTTGCCAAATGACTATTCTTCAAGGACTGATTTTGGACTTTTTGAGCTTAAGTATGATCCAAGCTTGAAGTTCTTTCACCGACTTCGGCTTTAAATTCACTCTTCAAATTCTCGTTGTGTAGAATCGTTGTAGCTCTTAGACTAGGTCTAATATTATATCTAGGAACACATAATAATGAAGGCGGAATATTCAAACATAGAATCAACATTATTATGAACAAGGTTTTACATTCATAATCTCTAATATTATTCACAGCCCCAATTCTACTTGATCAAGGTAGAACTTGTTAACCTTGAGGCTGTACTAACTAACTAACTACTAACCCTAGACGTTTATAACTTACGTCTAGGTTACACACACACCTTTACTAATCGACTACATCTTCTAGTTTGTGCACGTCTAAAACTAATGACCCATGTCCTCTTTATATACTAGAGGTCATCTAGGTTTACAAGGAGAATCATAATACAATAAGGAAACTAAATCTTTTAAGTAAATCTTCTAGAATCTTCAAGATTCTCCATCTTTTTGTAGTTTCCCTTCTTGTCACATTAAGTCCTTCAAGTTTCATTCTTCTTGTTTTGTATCATCAAATCAACAAATCCCAACAATCTTCCCCTATTTGATGATGACAAAACAAAGAAATTCTTGTACGAACTTCCCTAGACGAAGTAGAGAAGTTGAGATAATTAAATCTCACCATGAATGAAACAATCTTTGTCTTCCCCTTAAGTCATGCCATACCACTGATGAAGCGAAAAGTGTACCGCTTTTAAGGGGTCATTTAAGCCCTAAATCGTATTTATTTGATCAAATATTGCCCTAAATCGTTCCTTTTGTCATTTTAGGTACTTTTGAGAAGAAATCTGGAAAAGGAGGCATTTTGGACGTTTTTGGAGCATAAAAGTGAAGAAAACGACAAAGTCTCAAAATCGGCTGAAAAGTACACTGGACGGCGTCAGGATTTACTCCAGACGGCGTCATGGCTTGGCAAGAAAAAGGTGGATGTGAAAATTACTCATGATAAGCCAGTGAAATTTGCATGGGAATTCTGACGGCGTCACCCTTTAATCTGATCAAGGTCGTCACGGCTTAATTTAAAGAGGGACGGCGTCACGACTAAATCTGACGGCGTCAAGCCTTGATAAGCCAGAACGGATTTTGGAGAGCTAAAGAGGGACGGCATCAAGAAGGTCATCCGGGAACCCTAAAAGCGGCGAGGTGACGGCGTCACACTCCATAACGTGACGCCGTCAGATCTGAAAGTCTATATATAGTTTTGCAATTTTTTGTCATTAGGGTGGAACTTAATTGAGGAACTTTGTGTGTGAAAACCCTAAGACGAATTTGGCAGCTTTTTCAAGGCTTTTTGCCTTGAGATCTTCCATGTTACATTGAAGATAAGTTATCAATTAATCATTCAATATGTCTATGTGTTGTTTGATTCTATCTTGTTCTTGTCTTTTGTTTAACATGCTAGGCTAGATTTATCTTGTGTTTGCTTAGATCTAATGAAACCTAGCTATTGATTATTGGTTATTAGTGTGTTGTTAGTTGTATTGGATGATTGTTCATCTATGTTAGGCTTAAGAAAACTGGCTAACTTCCTATTCGGTAACTTGCTTGAACGTCTTAAGAAACATGAACCAATGCGTACTAAAGGTTTTTATGGTTGTATTTAATGCACAAGCGAATTCTAGTGATCCCATGTTAGGAGCTTCCTAGCCGGCTCGACATAGGAGTGAAGTAGGAGCTTGTAGAGTTGGGGAAGTACGTACGCCACCCCACAAATAGTATTAAGGAATACACCCGTCATCCACGCAACTAATACACACTAATCAACCGGTAAAAGATAGTTAGGGAGTAAGGAAATCTAAGTAAACACATTTCTCTCTACATAAGTTTTCACCAACCTTTTCATTTTCAGTTATTTTATTTTATTTGCATTCGTAGTAACTTGGGTTAGTTGACTAGCAACTAATTCCGCCCACTCTTTCAAACCCGAGATTTTACTTGCTTTCATAAAATTATAAAAAACATAAAAAGAATCTTCTCTCACCCTTAGACCTATTAGAGTAGTTTTTCATACCTAACGAACACTATTCCCTGTGGAGAACGATCAATCCCCCGTACTTACCACTACACTATACTACATCGGTCAGGTACACTGCCTGGTGGGGTTGTAAGCCTCTTGAGATCCCTCGAGAGGTAAAACCTGTTGTAAGGTTGCAAAACCACGCATCAAGTTTTTGGCACCGCTGCCGGGGAATAGTTATTGTTTAGGTTGAATTTTATTTTATAGGTCTACTCATTAGATTCCCTTCTAGTGAGATTTTTATTTTCTTTTTCTAGGTTTTCTTTAGTCTATCTATTTTCTTCGTTTCTTTGTTCGTAACCATTACCATTAGACATCATGGAAGATGGTAATATCCTTGATCCCAACATCCCACCACCACAACAACCACCACCACCTCCTAGAGCCCGTACTTTAGGAGAATACTCCCGTCCTAGCCACCATGGCTATCGAAACACCATTGAGCTCACTCAAGGAGCCAATGTCACTCCCTTGCGATCCGACACCATCCGGTTGGTGCAAAGCGGATGCGCATTCCATGGACTTCGTTCTGAAGATCCTAATCAACATCTCAAGGACTTTCTCAAAATCGTTGATTCTATAGACCTTGATGTTGCCACTCGAGAGACGACCCGACTGCGTCTCTTTCAATTCTCTCTGCGGGACCAAGCTAGTCAATGGCTAGAGCGTCAACCCGCAGGATCCATCACCTCTTGGGATGATCTCACCACTCGTTTCCTTGCTCAGTTTTTCCCACCGGGAAGAACTACCAAGCTAAGGAATGATATCTTGATGTTCAAACAACGTCAAGGCGAAACCCTCTACGAGGCATGGACTCGATTCAAGGACTTACTCCAAAAAGTCCCTCATCATGGCATAGAACTGTGGCTCCAAGTCCAAATCTTCTATGACCATATCAATCTCTACACGAGGCAAACCATTGACCAATCGGCCGGTGGTAAGCTACGTGATCTAAGTGCGGAACAATCATGGGCTCTCCTAGAGGATCTTGCTCTTTATGACAACGAAAGTTGGAGTGATCCCCGTGATTTGAATAAAACGGTCAAGGCAATATCTTTGCCTTCGAACAATTCAAGCACTTCCGACCGTAGGATCATAGAACTTGAAGACCAAGTCAAGTTTCTCATGAAATCCTACGAGGCTCCTAAACCTTCAAGCCAAGTGAACAAAATCACTTCTTCATGTGAATTATGTAGTGGTCCCCACGACACTCGTGATTGCATGGAACTCCCCGAACAAGCTTTTGTGGACTACGCATCCTCGCGTACCGACGGAGCGGGAGACAAGTGGTACACTTTCAAACCCGAGCCAAACCACTACGGTGATTCATACAACCCCTCATGGAAAAATCACCCGAACCTTAGGTGGAAACAAAGCCAAAACGCACAACAGACCAATTCTTCTAACCCACCTAATCGTTTCCAATCAAGCGGTTCCAACTCGAACCGTACTTTCAACAACAATCCTTCCAGCAATGGTAGTACCAATAACTTTGAAGGATTGATGTCCCAATTTATGGCATCTCAAGAAGCTCGTTTAGCCAAGTTTGAAGCCGATTTCAAACAAAAACAAAGCGAGATGACCAATAAGATTGACACTTTGTTGAAAGCCCTCAATGACCGAGAAATGGGAGCACTCCCTAGCAACACGGTCAAGAACCCGAAACTAAACGTCAACGCCATTTCATCGGTTTCGTCTCCTAGTTCTTGTCCACAATATTATTCGGTCAATTCCATGAGCTCGTGTTTCAAACAAACCCATGTCATAGTTGAAACACCTCCCACTCAAAACCTTGACGAAGAATTCAAGGAGCTCCACCTTGAAAGTCCGGTTATTGATTTGTTGGATGAGAAGAAGCTCAAGTTAGGCGAAAAAGGGACCGCCTTTGTTCAAAATAAGCTACCTAAGAAGTTAGATGATCCGGGCTTATTTGTTCTACCTTGCAAGATCGGTAATTCGGAGGCTTATAACACATTAGCCGATCTTGGATCAAGCCTTAACCTACTTCCGTTACCTCTCTACACCTCTCTAAAACTAGGAAAACTTGAAGAAACCGAGGTAATAATAGGCTTAGCGGATGGAAGTGTTGCTTACCCGGTTGGAGTAGTTAAGGACATTTTAGTACACATTGGAAAACTAACCATTTTAGCCGATTTCCACGTCCTTGATATGGTTAGCGACCCTACATGCCCCTTGTTAATAGGTAGAGGATTTTTGGCGACCGCTAGTGCTATGATTGATTGTAAGGAATCTAAGATAGCGGTAGGAGAAGGTGATACTTGGTCAGTCTATGATGTTAAGAAACATGCCTATGATACTAGTGAGGAACCAACACCCCATTGGTTAGAATTAAATAGGAGACCATCTAGATATGGACCTTGGATCGATAGAGACTTCATAGGACCCCAACGCCCATTTTACCTAGAAGAGGACTTTGTGAACCGAACACATACGGTAGAGCAACTCTTAGCTAGGGACACCAAATTGGATCCATTTGAAGACCCTCTAGTTTTTAGGAAGATGATTGATTTCCTAGGAGTTTTGTCAATTAACCTAGGAATGAATAAGTGGACTCGTGAGGAAGATGATCATAAATGGGATTGGGACAAACCACCCAAAGATGGAGATGGGTCATGGCATATTAAGATGACATTGTATGACCCGGATGGAGAGAAGTTTGAAAAGATATATCGTACTAAGCGGACCAATAGGAAACTTCAAACCAAGCTTAACCCTAAAGACGTCCTCGATGACGAGCTTACTTACATAGGGTAGCGTGACTTTGAGTCTAGCTACAAGACTCGTTAATAAAGAAAAGCGCTTCTTGGGAGGCAACCCAAGCTTTATTTGCTTTGTGTGTTTATTTATTTGTTTGTTTGTTTTTATTTGTTTCCGTATGTATGTTTAATTTTTATTATTATTGATTCATGTTAAAAACTAATTTGTGAAAATGCTTTATCTTGTTTTTAACTTCGTCTTAACTACATATAAAGGTATTTTGCAAAAGTTAAGTGTAAGGGAAATCTAAATCGGTTTATTAGAACACAAATGAACATGAATCATAATAATAATAAATTAACATACATATTAGTATTTGTTTGAGTCAAATGCTTGTATCGAGTCATAATGATGTTTTGCAGGATTTCCAGGAAGTAAGGTATAGGTTTTTCCAAAAATTTTTCCGGAAACGTAACATGAGAATTCTGTCAGATCATTTCTGACGGCGTCAGGAGTTATAACCTGACGGCGTCAGGTTTAATTTTCTGAAATTTTTTGAAAGTTTTGTTTTCATAAAAAGTTTTTATTAAATCTCTAACTTATAATCTCCAGGAATCTGCAAAATTATCATTCCACAAGCATTATATCCTTATATATAGAGTTTATCCCGCCGATGTTATGCAGGTTTTCGTGTTTGTTTTCTCAGGTTTAACAGGTTATTTTGGACAAGGAAATGTATGTGGAATCAAGCTTTTGGCGATGCATTAGTCATGAAGCTTTTACATTCTCTTTGGAAGAAGATCTAACCGTGTTACTTCATTATCCACCGAACGAATCAGGGGAGTATTTGATTTCATTCTTTTACCTTTATGCTTTTACATTTGTTATTTGAACATTGGGGACAATGTTCATCTTAAGTGTAAGGGGGGGTAAAAGTACGATTAGAGAATGCTATTACGCTTGATTTTTGTTTGTTTAATAGTAGATGTGTAATAAAACTGAGATAAATACCTGTTAGGGCAATTTTAGTGCCAAATTTAAATTTTTTTACAACATATAGGAGTGAAACTTTGATCTTAATGAGCGTCTCACGGATAGGAGTTATATGACTAGCACAAAAACCGTACCACTAAAAAAATTTCCACCCCAAATATGTGAGGTTCACC